>JAUDYJ010000016.1:10233508-10460765 GCA_030761175.1 Masticophis lateralis
ATTTTATGTTAAACAGTATATTTCATCCTTACTTACATCCCTTTTACAATAATCTATATATTTCTTCTAAATTTCTTCTTACATACAATTTCTACTACTAATATCCTTCCCTTAAATCAACATATTAATTTCCTTTCTACTATCCCCTTTTAACCATTTACTTTTAGTCTCTCCACAATTCCATTTCTTAATTCCTCCCTTTCTCCCATTCTCTTACCTCCTTTTTCTTTTTCTTCTTTTTCCCTTTTTCCCTTCCTTTATCTAATTTTAACTCTGTTAATTTACTGCCTAAATCTTTTCCCATTTCCTTCTCTTCTCTTCCTTTTTTGAGAGCAACTCCCTCACTTTTCATTTTTATTCTGTCACTGTCAATCCCAGTGTAATCATCTATATTTTTATTTTCAATTATTTCCTTTTCAACATTGTATTCTTGCTTCTCTTACTTCTCATTTGTATTTTCTCTTTCCTTTTTTTTTACATTCTAACCAGTCCTCCGCTTCTTTATTTCCCTTAAATGCTTCTCTTACCTTTTGAAATATCTCCCTTAGTTCCTCATACTCATAGTCCCAATTCTCCGTGTTATCAATTAAAGAGAAAGGATTTTTGAATTTATTATTTTAGCTTATATATAGCTCAAATTCAAATTGAATATATTATTTGTGTAGTTTTCCCCAAGATTTCTCCTAGTCTCTTCCCATTATTTCTCTCTTTACCTTTTGATTGATTCTTTTTTGGGGTGTGTTCCCCCCTATCTACACTTTTTGTGCCACTATAAATCCCAGTGAAATCATCTAATTGCTTTTTACATTTAGTTCCTTTTTCCTCAATATTATTTTCTTGCTCCTCATTTATGCTTTCTTTTACTACCTCCTCTCCTATTTCTTGCTCTGTGTTTTCCAACAAAATTTCTGACTTTTTATTACCTTTTAAAGATTCACGCACATTTTTTATCAGCTCAATTAATTCATCATACATCCAAGGCTCCATATTACCACTTTAACAAATTTTTAAGACTTTTAAATTATATCACATTTAATTAGTGCTTAAAATCAATATAGTCTCTCTTTATTTTCAAATTCTAGTGTCCAATTCAGGTATTAGTCCAATCCAGTCCAAGTTGAAAGTTTATTATCTTCCACAGCCATAGAAAATCAAAACCAAGCAATACAGAAAAACAAGCACTCCTTAAAAATTCTCACAGTTTCCAAATTATCTTTTCCGATAGTCAAGGTCAAATTTCACAGCTGCACTTTCTCTTCTGTCTTCCACCAAGTATTGCAGTACTCTCTTTGAAACTTGATGAATTGTTTCAGGTCCACCTTCTGAAAGGCCTTCAGAAGTTGTGGGAGCTTCATCACTGGAGGCTTTTGAGAAGAGGCTGGACTGCCATTTGCCAGAAATGGTGTAGGGCTTCTGCTTAGGCAGGGAGGAGTGGACTAAATGGCCTATAAGGTCCTCTCCAACTCTGTTAATCTCTAATCTGTACTTTGGATCCTTCCCTTGAGGATCACTGAGAAGGTGTCCCTGGTCCGTAATGTGGTGCTGTTGGGAGAACTCATTACACAAATAGTCTGCCAGTCATGTAGATCAGGAGTGTCAAATTCAATTTCATTGAGGGCCGCATCAGGATTATGCTTGTCTTTAGGGGGCCAGGGGTGTCTGTGGTGGTGGTGGGGGAATGGCCAGCTCGATATCATCCGTGTTGGGGGTGCCTGTGGTGGCCAGCAAAAACAGGTTCCCAAGCTGTTTTCAGCTGCGACAGCCTCCTGCAAGCCTCTGCCAGTCAAAATTGAGCTCAGGAGGGCTGCGTGGCCTTGAGTTTGACACCCCTGATACAGATGAATCAATCAATCAATCAGAATTGAGCTAGAAGAGACCTTGGAGATCTTCTACTCCAGCCCTCTGCTCAAGCAGGAAACTCTATACCTGTGATGGGGAACCTATGACAGGCACATGCCCCCCGCACTCCCCCCGCTTTTGGCATGTGATGGCAAAAAGGTTCACCATCACTGCCCTATAGCATTTCTAAGGAGTGACTGTTGAATGAAATGGTTAAGAAATACTTCTTGGTAAATGCCTGTCATATCAGCTGTTATCCAAAGAAGGTATTTTCTGTAAGATAAAAGGACAGAATATTAAAGAAATATTGCTTTTTTTGCTTTCTCAGATACCGAAAAATGCACCAAGTGCCCAGATGATAAATATCCAAATGTGGACAGAATCCAATGTATCCCCAAAGTTATAACCTTCCTGTCTTATGAAGAACTTCTGGGCATCATCCTGGTCTCTTTTGCCCTACTCTTCTTCCTAACCACAGGCCTTGTTCTAATCATCTTCCTTAAATACCGAGAAACTCCCATTGTCAAAGCCAACAACCGGGACCTCTCCTACATCCTCCTGGTCTCCCTCCTGCTTTGTTTCTTATCTCCTCTTCTCTTCATAGGCCAACCAAGGAAAGCCACCTGCCTTCTCCGACAGATGGTTTTCAGCATCATCTTCTCAGTTGCCGTTTCTTCTCTTTTGGCCAAAACCATCATGGTGGTGCTGGCTTTCCTGGCCACAAAACCAGGAAACCGAGTGAAGAGATGGTTGGGGAAGAGCTTGGCCAACTCCATCATCCTTTCTTCTTCTGCTGTCCAAGTAATCATCAGCTCCATCTGGCTGGGAGTTTCTCCCCCCTTCCCTGACTCTGACCTCCACTCCCAGCCTGGAGAGATCATCCTGCAATGCAACGAAGGGGCCGTTGTCATGTTCTACGTCACCCTCAGCTACATGGGCTTCCTGGCTGCCATCTGCTTCACGGTGGCTTTCCTGGCCAGGAACCTGCCTGGGGCCTTCAACGAAGCCAAGCTGATCACCTTCAGCATGTTGGTCTTCTGCAGTGTCTGGGTGACTTTTGTGCCCACCTACCTGAGCACCAAAGGGAAATATATGGTGGCTGTGCAGGTCTTCTCAATCCTGGCCTCCAGTGCTGGTCTGCTGGTCTGCATCTTCATCCCCAAATGCTACATTATCCTTCTGAGGCCAGACCTCAACACAAAGGAGCATCTTACAGCTAGAGCAAACATCAAAACTTGAGACTCAACATCATGATATTTAATAAATTGTAAAGTGTCCTTTTATTTGAAAGAACACATTGATTGTTTCCACTTAGATAGTGTTTAGGAGTCAAAGAAAATAATATCTACATGTTTCCAAATGGGAAATGGTTGAATGGTTGTGATTCTTGTAACTCTCTTCCTTTTCATCTCAATAAATCTTGCTAAAGAGAACTCTGTGAAAATCATTCAGAGGAATTTGTTGTTCAGTTACTGCCAATGAATTGGACACCTTTTAAGAAACGATTTCAGCAATTATTCCTACTGACAGTGACTAAAAATGTGTGTGTGAGAGAGAGAACGAACAGGAAAAGTGGTCAGATGAATTCTACGAGAGCCAAGGTCCAACTGTGTTGCTTGATAATTGAAGCCAGAGAAGTTGGGGGCCTCCAGGTCCTCTTTCTTCGATGTTCATTCGCTGAGTCCTTGTTAGCACAGCTTTCCCATAGTTGCCTCTGCCCTATGAAAGAAGCTTCTCCATGAGATCCAGCATCCTGTCTCCATCCCTTTATTAAAGCAGGTTCTTTCCCCAAATACCTGGGCTAGGTGGGGACCGGAGTCCAGAAGATGTGGGTGCAGAAACCCCCAGGGAGAGTCAGGCTACATCCTGACGAGATTGGGCTCCTTGTGGCTGCACCGTGTGAATAGTTGCAAGCAGGAGATGGGGTGTGTCTCAAGCTCCATCAGAGGAAAGAAAGAGGGTCTCTCTCTGCAAGGAGGGAAGCCCAGCAGTGCAGCCCTTGAAGGCCTGACCTGGTGGGTTCACCTCAGTCACCTCAGGCTGCTTCCAGCCCCAGAAGCCCCAGAAATAAGCCCCACCAAGGACTTTGCTCCAGGCTCCCCGGAAGCCAGCAGAAGGGAGAAGAAAGGGGAAGCTCTGATGACGAGATCCTGAACGTCTCTGGAGATGAATTCCAATGGACTATCAGGCAATAAAGGTAGTCCTCCACTTATGACCACGATTTCCGTTGTTAAGCAAAGCAGTTGTTAAGTCAGTTCTGTCTCATTTTGCAATCCTTTTGCCGCAGTTGCTAAGCAAATGAGTGCGGTCGTTAAGCAAATCTTATGCTTATCCCATGACCACAAGGTACTGCAACTGTCATAAATACACACCGGTTCCCAAGTGTCTCAGTTCTGATCACGTGACCAGGGGGTTCTGCAGCGGCCGTAAGTGTGAAAACTGGTCATAAGTCACTCTTCTCAGTGCCGTTGTAACTTCAGTCAGAAAACAAATCGTTGTAAGTCGAGGACTCTCTGTTGTCCTCATAGCAGTTTTTGACAACAAGGCTCCTGCCCTTAAGATCCCGTCAGAATAGAAGGTCGTGGAAGGGCCCTTGGGGATCATCTAGTCCAACCCCGTGGTCTCAAGCAGGAGGCCCCAGGGCCCAGACCATTCCATACGAAGGACCGTCCTTCAGTCAGTCACAGCCAGTTCTCTGGCTTTTTGTGCCCCAGATGTTAAAGGAATCCCTGCCGCTGCAGAATGAACCCCGAGATCCTTAAGGGAACCCAGCTTCTCCCATGGACTCCGTTGGTTGGAAGCCGGCTGGGAAAGCTGCCCATGGAGGTCACAGGACCCAGAGACAGGAACCCTCACAAATACATGCTGGCTGCCAAGTGCCCAAATGTTGGCCCTGTGACTGTGAGAACGTTGCAACGGCCGTAACTGTGAGGACTGGGTGTAATTCACTCTTTTCAGTGCCACTGGGATTTTTAACTGCCGACAAAGGTCTGGCTTTTCCTGGAGGCTCTCCTGCACTTCGGCCTCCATCGGCCTTCCTGTCTTTGCTGCAGAAGAGCCAAACTTCATGTGGCTCCTCCACAAGCAGAGCTGGAGACGGGCTCCCTGTGCTCCTCCTCCTGGCTGTGGGACTCGGGTTGCTCCTGCTGGTGGGTTTTGGTTCCCTGGACCCCCTTTCTGGAAATCAAGAGCGGCATTGAGACACAGGCAACTGCCCTGAAAACAGCTACACCAAGGAGGTTGTCACCCCCATTGGCCAAAGGGGACCCAAGCTCCGTGTTTTGTTTTGTTTTCTGAAAAGTTTTTCAGCTTTATTTCTTATACACAGAACATAAAATGTACGTTTTCTTATACATAATTAATCCTACATATACATGTTTTCCTTAAAGAAAGCATTCAAATAAGGCATTTTAATTACATTTGGAGTTGCTCTTCTACCCTTTCTTCCCTCATTTCGCAACAACCCTTCCTCTCCTTTTCCCTTTCTTCCATTCCTCTCCCTCCCTCTCCTCTTCCTACCCTCTCCTCCTCTCTCCTTTCTATCTTCTTTGCTGTGGAATATTCTCCTATTTGGTATCTGAGCAACCCCTGTATTCTAATTGTATATACTTTCTTTCAATTTCTTTTCAGATTTATTCTATCAGTATTTATCATCATAATTGTACTCTTATTCTTACTATCTTCTTTCTTTCCCCCCTCCCATCCCCCTTTTTCATTTACTCTGGTGTCATCTCGGTTTCTATTTCTTTTTTATCCTCTCCCTCGTTCAACTTTCTATTATCTAAATCATTTATCTATCCTTTTATCTTCATATTTCTTTTCTAACCATATATAAATGTCTTAAAATACACTGATCCCTCTTTATCTCTTATTCTTAATCTATTCATTTCCACACAGTCAAAAATCTTTTTTATTACTTCACCATCTGACGAAATTTTTTCTGTCTTCCAATTTTGTGCAAACACAATTCTTGCTACTGTTATTATATGTATAGTTCTTTTCCCATAGTTGTTGCCATTTCTCTAATTCTATTGCATATCCAAAATGTTTTGCCCATGTTGTCATTGTCTGGAGCCTCTCTGGAGCCGGGATGGGTTTCTTTAGGAGGATGAAACCCCTTTTGGGAAATTGTCCCTTCCTTTTGTCTCTTTTCCTGCCTGCTGTGGGCATCAGGAATTGGCATGGTGGTCAGTGACGGGTGAGCCATTGGCCCTGTGCCCACCTGGCTGGACCCTGAGCTGAGAAGCTGGCAGGTCATCAGGGAAGGACCTTCCCATCGCCCACACCCCATGGACCCCTCCCTCCCTTCCTTTGGGACAAGGCTGGATAGCTGACTTTCTTTCAAGATGGAGGCTAAGAACTCTTGAGCCACCTCTTCATTCTTGGCCTTTTGTGGAGGGTTGGAGGGTTCTTCTGAGTGGCTTGTCCAGAGCAGCAAAGGCAGGAGAAGACACACAAGTGGGAGGCCGCCACTCAGGATGTCTCATTGCAGGGGATTCTCCCTCTTTCCTGGAACTGAGAAGGGAGACAGGAAGTGGGAGAGGGGAAAGAGCTCCTGGGAGCAAATATGGAGTCCATCTCCAGGAGGGGATCCAGGAGGCATCTTAATCTGTCCCTGGGGTGGCTTTCATCAGCTTGGCAATTTCAGATAGGTTCAACTACAACTCCCAGAATTCCCAGCAGAGCTTTGATTGCATCATCCTGGATGCTTCTGATCTTGGGCCACCCAGCACTGGGCCTTCTTGGAGTTGTAGTCGACGCACCTGCCAGATGATGGAAGGGAGAAGGGGGCTCCTGGAGGCCATCCACTCGTGTGCGATTTGCGGACTGGATTCAGGCAAGACATGAGGACGTAAACCCAAAGGAACCAAATTGTGAGCTTCCTGTGCTGTTTAATCCAGTGTTTGTCAACTCTGGAAACTGAAATGTATTAATTATTAGTTTTAAATTTCTTGAATTAAGCTGGAGTGGAAAGAAGAATAGAAGATAAGTATAGAAAAAAGACCATTGTGCCACAAGACACAAACACACTCACACTGAGTTCACAAATCCTTCATAGATGCAAGATATAAAGGTTTAGGGAAGAGTTTCAGGAAAAGATACCCATAGTTATAACAGCCAAAGCCCAGTTGACATCTTTAAGTAACTGTTCAGAAGCTGCAAGTAAGAGCAGAATTTCCTTGAGGAATCAGCAAATTTCTCCTTCCAAGGTTGGAGATCAAAAGGCAGAGAGGCCATTTCTGTGCTCTCTCCATCGAGATCCAGAGAGCTGAGATGCCCTTCACGAGGAGAGGGGCCTGGCCAATTCCTGAGAGCTACCGGTCCAAGTGAAAGTCCAAGGATCTGCTCACAATGTCAGGGTCCCCTGTTATTTTAGATCTCCTGGGGCTGCAGCTGCAGACACAACATCAAAGGTTCGGTCTTGGGTCTACAAAGGGAGCAGCACCAGTGTTGGCAAACACATCTGGATCCCACTTCTCGGAGGAAGGTGGACTTGTTGCCAAGCATTAATTCACATCTGGAGGCCATCAGATTTGGGCAGGCTGTTCTAATTCATTATCAACCACTAACAGAGACTTAACAGCAATGAATGAACAGGCCCTGTCCAGCAATTAATGGTTGGTTCTGTTCTATTTTTGAAATACAATAACTGCAACCTCAAAGTGATGATGCATTTCTTTAAGACACAAGAATTGTTCCTTTATCTGAGGAAAGTATTCACTACAGGAGGAACAGTCAACTCTATCATTTGCCTTTTTAAGTACCCTTCTTGGTAAATCGAATTGCATCAGATCAAATCAAGTTTATTGCAATCAAAGACCAGAGACCAGAACAAATGAAAACACTCAAGGAATATCCAGTTGAAAATTCTAGAATAAAATAATAAACAGATAAACTCTATATTAAAACCACAATTTGGCATCCAATGTCAGTTACACATGGCCTACGTATACTATAATATCATTCCTTAAACTGTGAGGCTCATAGTCATTAAATGCAAAGGAGTTGTAATGCAAAAGGATTTGCTACTTTAGTTGTGTGAAATAGCTATGGTGGATTATTCACGTGTTTCCCATGAATCCCCAGCGCTGCTGCGGAGAATCTAGCCACCTTTGCTGTAACCACAGTCTGTTCCTCCTTAAGCAGCCACTGGAGCTAAGCAGTGTCGGAATGGCCAGGATGCCTATTGGTTATGGGGTTTAAAATATCTCCATAGAAAGAGC
This sequence comes from Masticophis lateralis, assembly GCA_030761175.1. Lineage (NCBI taxonomy): Eukaryota > Metazoa > Chordata > Lepidosauria > Squamata > Colubridae > Masticophis > Masticophis lateralis. Next base: position 10,241,572 of record JAUDYJ010000016.1, read on the forward strand.
ATCAAAGGAATACATGTCCTGTCCAGAAGAGGATGGAGGATTGGGGGAGAGAGGGAGGGAGTTGGGGGGGGGACTTGCTGTCTTGTGTGCCGGGTGACTCTGGCCAGAGCCGGATCTTGGAGCCAGAATTGAGCGGCCGAATAGGCTGAGCAGTTGGGAGCTGAACCACCTGCAGGGGAGGAGGAGAGAGGAGAGCAGCCAGAAGCTGAAGGGGAGCCCAGGGGTCTCCAGGAGAGGCATTGGGAGAGCAGAGACCCCCAGAGGCCACAAGGCAGAGGGAGCAGGGGGGCAGAACAAGAGGACAGGGCTAAGTGGAAGGTCTCAGAGGCAGGCAGAAGGTCCTGCTGCTCCAGAGCCTCTCGGTGGGGAAGCAAGAGAAGGAGGAGGCCATGCCTAACATCTACCTGCATTTTAGCTCCCCCACACTCTCATGCATACACCCCATACATCCCATAGATGGCCTCTTCCACCGGTCAGACCAGCACATCCACACTACACCAGACCCAACTCTCAGCCTATAAAGAAACTGGCAAACATCCCATTCAGCTCCTCTGGCTCTAAGCCTCTGGGGAGCCCCCCAAACATACTGAATCAAGCCCAGGGACCCTAACCAACAGGAACAGTCCAAGAGAGTTGGAAGGGACCTTAGAGGTCTTCTAGGCCAAGCACGGCTCCAGCAGGCTGAGAGTTGAGTCTTTAAGAGAGCTGACTTCAACAAGCTAAGAGAGATCGAACACAATGAAATTCAACATAGAGAAAAGTAAAGTCTTACACTTGGGAAAGAAAAACCGAAAGTACACATAGAGACTGGGTGAAACCAGGCTTAATAGTAGGAACTGTGAGAGGGATTCTGAGAGTCTTAGTGGACAACCAATTAAATATGAGCCAGCAGCAAAAAAAAAAAAAAAAAAAAAGCCAATATAATCCTAAATTGCATTAACCGAGGGATACAATCAAGATCAAGAGAGGTACTAATTCCACCCTATAAAGCCTTAGTAACACCTAGAATCCTGGATCCAGTTTTGGTCACCACACTATAAAAAAGACGTTGAGACTCCAAAAAAAGTGCAGAGAAGAACAACCAGAATGATGAAGGGACTGGGGGCTAAAACATACAAAGAAATGAGGGGGGAGGGAGAAAAGAAAAAAGTGTTGACTTCCAACTTCCTCTGTTGCAGGAAACTAAAGCATTAAATCGAATCTCAACTTTTTACTTTTCCATAATAATATAAATTGCTTTGTAAAAGAAAGCAGATTTCGCATTCAGATCCTCCAGTTCTCAGGGAGGACAAAAGTCCCGCCTCTCTTTCTCTCTACTGGCTGCTTCTATTCCTGGCCCGCCCCCTTCGTCATGACAACCCTGTGGCCAATCAAAGAGGGGGAAGAGACGGTTGCCTGGGAGCTTCCCTGCCCTCAGCCTGATGGAGAAGAGGCTGAAGGAGCCAAGCCAAAGGGGGGGGGGGTCAAATAAAGAGCAAAATTCGGACCTTTGGGTGGGGGGGAATGAGAAAGAGGCAAAAGCTCCCAGAATGGCAGAGGGAGGGGGGCTTAAGCCCCTTCCCAAGAAAAGGCTGCAATGAAGAGGCTCTCAACTGGGGGCTCTGGAGGGACCCCCATCTTCCTCAGAGTCATGGAGGGTCCCCTCCAGGGTGAGGCTGGCTGTCTTTTCCCCTAGGCCACCCCAGATCCCCCTTGGAAGACCCAGCCCTGCATGGCTTCTCCCCACAGGAGCCTCTCATGGAAAGACACGGAGCCCAAGCAAAGCTGGAGAATCCCCAGGGGCTGCATCCCCCCAACATTCAACCCTGGGACCCATAAACCATGTTAGTCTCTTCCCAGGAATGTCCCAGATCGAGTGGTGGGATTCAGCCAGTTCATATCACTTTGGGATAACTTTCTGAGGAGTTTGATGAACTGATTGTTGGAAGAAATCATTAGGGCAGAGAACCAGTTGTTAAATTATTTGAATCCCACCACTGCCCAGATCCCCCCCTCCTTCCTGGCCATCCTGGGCTTTCTCTGTGGGTCTGGGCTTTGCTTTCCCCTGGGTGCCCCATGCATGGAAATAGGTGGCTGAGCAGAATGGGATAAGGTTTCCCCCAGTGGTGGGATTCAAGTAATTTAACAACCGGTTCTCTGCCGTAATGATTTCTTCCAACAACCAGTTCACCAGACTGCTCAGAAAGTTAACAACTGGTTCTCCCGAAGTGGTGCGAACTGGCTGAATCCCACCACTGGTTTCCCCCCTTCCCAGGACTCAAAAGATGGATGTTGGATTTTGCAGATCAGCTTTCAGCATGCTGGTCTTCTGCAGTGTCTGGGTGACTTTTGTGCCCACCTACCTGAGCACCAAAGGGAAATACATGGTGGCTGTGCAGGTCTTCTCCACCCTGGCCTCCAGTGCTGGTCTGCTGGGCTGCATCTTCATCCCCAAGTGCTACATTATCCTTCTGAGGCCAGACCTCAACACAAAGGAGCAGCTCACAGCCAGAACAAATGTAAAAATATGAGATATAATATGAGATATAACACTATTCTGTTCCAGATATTGGAAGAATTGTTAAAAGTTTCTTTTATTTGAAAGGGGTTATTTTTTCCATTTAGATCGTATGCAGGAGTCAAAGAAAATATATGTATATATTTCAAATTTGGAAATTATTGAATTCTTCACAAAGGAGCAGCTTACAGCCAGAAGAAATGTGTAAATGTGAGACTGAGGAATTTCAAGTTTTAACATTTTCCACAGTCCAAACATAGAAAATGGTCCAAGCTCTTCTCCATGCATGAGTGGGCCAACTATTTTTCTCAAAATAAATAAAGGGTGTGTGGAAGATTGTGAGGAGACAAATTTCTTGGAGGAATGGGAGCATGTTAGCAAGACAGAAATATAAAAGGAATGTATGGAGCAACGTTGATGCCCTCATTTCTCAGTATATTTCTCCCAAACTGCTGTGGCAACGCAACTGAGACATTTCTATTTGTTTGCACAATAACTTTTTCTTGAGGGTAGCAACAATACAAGGCTGGGGAGGTAACTTGAGTCTCACTAATTCCTAATATTCATGCTTACATCATCTATTAAATGAAATATGCGTATGTATGATTATCATTTTCTCCTCTTTTCCTGGAATGTATAAATATGAGTGCATCCTTTTGTCTGTAAGATTTCCTTCCACTATTTTCTGGGGAGAAATTCCTCCAGTGGATACTGAATAAATAATAACTCAGTGAGTCTGGATTATTTGTTTTTTTGGGGTCCTGTGTTTCTTTCCGCAGAAATTGGTGTCAGGAGTGGGATTCACAATCTTCCATCTGCCACTAGGGAGAAGAGATGGGGCAGCCCTACAGGATGAGTGTTGATCCCATATTGATCCCATAACCCTTCCTAGTGCTACATAAAGGCACCATTTAGGAGTGTGTGGGAGGCCACAGTCTGTGTCTAAGAGTCCCTTGTGACTGGGAGGTTTGTGGGGTGTTTGTGGTCCCTTCCATCCCAATTTCTCAGCTGCTCTGGCCCTACTGTGAGCTCAGCTGAGTGATTGCTGGAGGAGTCCAGGAAGCCAGGAAGAATTTGGCTTTGTGGAGTGAGTGGGACCCTCTGGAGGAATGGAGGTTGATCCGGAGGCTTGGTTCAAACACCCTTTTTCCTGTTGTCTGAATGGAGGAACTCAGCTGATCAAGCAGGGAGGGAAGTGGATGATGGGGATCAGGCAGGCTGTTAGAGTTCCAACTGATGCCGTAATTAAATCATGAGCCTCAACTGAGCTTCAAAAGAAATCCAGTTATTGATTAGGAGCTTCATGTAGGCATGGACCAAGTGAAGCCAACTGTGACCTCAATTAATTTGCACCTTGGCTCTGACCCTGTTTCCCCCTCCCTCCAAGGTGTGTCATCAATCATATTCCCCAAGAAGCAATTTTGTGGGTTGTAGAAGTCATTCCCTCCAGCCACTCTGGATCTCCATGGAGATGGCCTTGACGTTTGCTGGCTGGAATGTGCTTTGTTTTGACTGAGGTAAGAATTCCTCAATACAGCTGCGAGGCTCAATTTCCCAACCCCCTGCCTATGGGAACTCGAGAGCAGGTCAGGAAGGCTTCACGAGTTGACAGAGACTCTGCTTGGAGAAGTAATCCTTCCCAAAGAAACAGAGAAACCTGCTGTGTCCCAGGGCTGGGAGGGAGTCCGGTGCCCATTGGTGCCTCCACAGGCTGTGAATAAAGGGAGTGAGTGAAATTGGAAGGGATGATTAAAAAACAACTCTTCCTCCTTGTGAGAAGAGAAATTCCTGTATCTGCACAAGGCTGTGACAGATTCCATGCAAACAGAAGCAGGAAAGTCAGTTTTTATTTTTGTTAGACTTTTTTTTTTGTTGTTTTATTATTTTTTCAAATAACTAAAGAAGGTGAACATCTCCAACTCTTCTAACCATTGTGAGTGTTAAGGCAGGGCGGATTTTGGGCAAAGGCCCTGCTGATCACCACTGCTGCCTCGTCTTCCAGCAGAACCCCAAGTCCCGTCCCCCCCAGGGTCTTTCTGGGGTAGAGCAGCCCCATCCGAGAGCAAAGGAGAGAAACTCCTGGACACAGAGAGCCCCCCCAACGCCTCAGGTTCTGGAGGTGGGTCCTTGCAATAGTCCTGGTCATTAAGTGAGTATTTCCAACATCAGCTGGTCACTCTGCAGGTCCCACAGGAATTAAAGCCCCCCTGCGCTTGGTGTGGTGGGATCAGCCCCATAAATTGGACGGCTGCATCCAGGCGGTTTTCTTGAGAGCAGGAGAGGTCGGCCACTGCCTTTTTCTCTCTCTCTGCTTTTTCATTTTTTTTCTTAGTTTATAATATAAAATGCAGGACAAAATGAGATGAAAAATGGGGGAGGGAGAAGGGAGAAAAAGAAAGAAAAGGCCTTGGCATCCAACTCCCTTCTCAACCGAACCCTGGCATCTCCTGGTGGTCTCCCAACCATGTTTAAATCCAAACCTGCTTTAGCTTTTCCAGATCAATCCGCTGCTGCATCCTTAAGACAGTCCTTGACTTATGACCAGTATTGCAATTACTAAGATGGGTGGTCGTTAAGTGAGTTGTTCTCAGTTTTGCAATGTTTCTTCCCTGGTTATTAAGCAAATCTCTGCATTTTTAGTGAATCACATGGTCATTAGGCAAGTTCAGTTTTGATGTTGCTTGTCATATTTCCATGCCTGTTGTCAGGAGCATGTGACCATGGGGATGCTGCTTTCAGTCATATGTGCGAGGACCCGTCATAAATCCCTTTTTTCAGGGCCATCAGAACCTGGGACTCTCCTGGTTGTAAGCAGAAGACGACTATGGGGTCCTTGATTAGGGACGGTGTGAAATTGAATCCCTGTGTTTCTTCAGCCACCTTCTCACCATCTCTTCTTAAACTGAATAATCCCTGATCCTTCCTCCTATTTCTCTTCTAACTCCTCTTCAGCTGGGCCTGGAGAGGAAAACCTGGATTCCCTGGCTCTCTAATGCTAGACTCCAGATACAAGGGACAACCTTTCAATTTGGACTGCACCCCCAAACAAGGGGAACAACCTGTGGCTTCCCAGCTCTCCAGACAACTGACAGCTGTCCGTTCAGATGGATGAGCTCTGGTTGACCCGATTCAGGGCTTGCTTGTAAGAGCCCTTTAAGAGTCGGCCCATCCATGGATAAGCTCCGCCCCCAGGTGAAGGCTATTATGTTGGGGGTTATTATTCAGATCTCAGGTCCAGGCCAATCAGAGCCTTGGCTTGTGACGTCAGAGGCTCCTCCTGAGCTCATTGGCTGGAGCTCACCATGGCAACCTCCAGCATCCTTGGGGAGTCTGGACCACATCATGGAGGCTCTGCTCAGCATCCCTGGAAAGTGGCTGGATTGGATGGCAGCACTGGGGGCATCGCAGGGCCTCCCTCGCCTGGGCTCCTCAGGAGGGAGAGACCCTCCCCTTTAAGGCAGAATTAAGGGGGGGAGATGAGTGAAATGGGGTCCAACCAAACACGACAGACGTGCTGATACCTGCCGTGTCTGCAGCCTCCATACCTGTCACCAAACTCCTCATCCACCATCTCGAAGGTCCTTGTCTCGGGAAAGGGGCTGGGGCCGGGCGGCTGGGGGGCAGCGATAGGAACTAGGGAAACAATTGACTTCTGGATGTCCCAGTTGGAGAGGCATTGAGACCCCAAAGCTGGAAACTGATCTGGGGAAATTAACCTAAAAAGGGATTCCATTGGCCAGATGTAGTTATTTCCCAAACAGACTCAGCCTGATGATTGACTTATTTATATATTTTCATTTTTTATTGCTTATATTTTTATCCACCTTTATTCTTTCTCTAAATAGCTCAAGGCATGAACATACTGAAGACTCCTTCGCCCTCACAACAAGCTTGTGAGGTAGGCTATGGTTGAGAGGGAGGGACTGGCCCAAGGTGACCCTCCAGGCTTTGGTGCCTTGGATGGGACTGGTAGGTCCTGGGGGGAGGCTCTTTCCTAATCTGAATGGTCACTTCCTCCTTTCGCTGTGATCAGAAGCCCCCTAGCAGTGCCAGAGATGGCCGAATTGATTGATCGCTGATTCTGACTCCTTTGGAGAGTTTTGATAGATGAGATGCCTTGAATTGGAGCCAGAATCAAATGGGAAGTTGGGACAGTTTGAAGGGAGACCAGTTGCGATGGATTATGTCAGTGTTTCTCAAACTGAGCCCCTTGAAGGCATCTGTGGACTGAAGGCCGGTTAGCAAAATGTCCCTTGAACTGAGAGAGGAAGTGACCGTGTCTCTCCATTATTCAAACAGGTCAGCACCAGGGAAGAAAAGGTCCTTTAGGGAAGATCCTTGGGTATCTCTCAGCAAGCAGTGATGGCCTCCATCTCCAGATTAACCAGCTGAGAGATTCCTTTGACTTTCAGATCCAGGAATTCAAGAAAGACAACAACGGATGGAAGAGCAGCACAGTTGTCTCAAGAAGACAATGAAACAACTTCTGAGCACAACAGAAGACCTGCAGAAAACTCTGCTGGAGAACAAAGGAAGGTTGGACCATGCCAACACGATGATCCACCAGTTAGAGTAGGAGAACATGTCTTCGGTGAAACACACTGAAGAACTCCAGAAAGAAATGTCTGAGGTTACTAGCCAAGTGGCCTTCCTCAGACTTGAGAAGGCTGCCTTAGAACCTCTGAGAAACTCCTCAAAGAGGTCTGGAACCTTCTTAAGAACTTAAGAAGAACCTCTAGAGTGTTCAGCATGGACTTACTGAGAGGGACCAAAGTTCCACTTTGTGGAGAAAAGCCACTCCATCCAACCGAAGCAGAAAGTCTTCAGAATGTGAGGGGAAATGAGAAGAAGCACCTCAACAATCGGCATCAGCATCAGGCCTGTGTTTACCAGGCCACAATGGAAGACCAGCAGAAAACTCTGGAGGACAACAGAGAAGGAATGAACCAGGTCAGAATGGCCATCCAAGAATTAGAGCTGCAGAACAGGCGTTTGGAGAAAGACAGGGAAGATCTCCACTGAGAGGTCACCAGCCAAGTGGGCTTCTTCAGAAATGATGTTGGCACTCCTGAGTGACCAGCACATGGAAGAACTTTGCTGACACTCTCTCCCCATAGCTGGAATGGAGGAATGAAGGCCTTTTACCCATTTGAGAAAGAAAAGTGATTCTTCCCCTCCCTTCCCTTGACTTGCCACCTAGTGTGCCAGGGGAGTCATGGGAGCCCCACCCTTACCAGGTGAAGCCCCTCCCTTACCAGTCACTGCAGGACTCTCAGCTGAGCTGAAGCCTCCCAGCCACCCAGCATCAGGGCCTGAGAGCACTGAGGAATCCCAGGGCTCTGAGCCAAGAAGGAGGGTGGAGGTGATGGCCGTGGCAGTGGTGAGGTGAGGTTAGTAATGGTGAATCCCAAGGCTCAGCTTCAACCTTTGGAGTGCCAGCTGAGACTGAGGGGCAGCAGGGATGAGGGTGAGGGCTCTGCTGTGGGGAGAGCAGAGAGTCTGGCCAGAGCCAAATCTGGGAACCAGGACTGAGCATCTGAACGAGCTGAGCAGCTGGGAGCAGGGCAGCCGCAGGAGAGGAGGAGAGAGGAGAACAGCTAGAAGCTGAACTGGGAGCTGAGGGGTCTGCAGGAGATGCCTGGAGGCAGCAGAGACCCCCGGAGGCCGCAAGGCTGATGGAGCTGGGGGCAGAGCTGGAAGACAGGGCTGGGTTGAGGGTCTCGGGGGCAAGAAGAAGCTCCGGCTGCTCCAGAGGCTGCAAGAGAGGAGCAACAGGAGGGGGAAGCCGGGGGCCACCAGGGCCAACTAGAGCTGGTCAGTGGCCGGTGGGTGGAGAAGTCGTCTTAGGGATGGAAGAACATAGGAGATAGATTGATAGGGCTGGAAGGGACTTTGGAGGTCTTCTAGTCCAACCCTCTGCTCAAGGCAGGAACTTTATATCACCCGGTTCTCTTCTCCACTTTGGAAACTTCCAGAGATGGAGCCCTCACTCCTTTGGGAGGCAACCTATTCCATTGCTCGATTGTTCCTACTGACTGAAAATTTCTCCTGACTTCCAGATTGGGTCTCTCTTTCACAAACTCCCCCCCCCCCCCCATTTCCTCTTGTCTTTCCCTCCAGTGCTCTGGAGATGAAGCCCCTCCCCTCTTCTCTCTCAGAGCCCCTAAAAGTGCCAGAAGATTCTATCATGGCTGCCCAATCCTTCCCACCTTCTCTCAGCTAGACATAGCAAACTCCCTCAACCATTCATCAAGTGATTTAGACTCCAGACCTTAAATCATCTTTGTTCCTCTTCTCTTCACACTGTCCAGAATCTCCACAACTTTTTTGGGGGGGTGACCAGAATTGGACAAAGTATTCCGAGGGTGGTCTGACCGGTGAGACATAAAGCAGGACCAGAACTTCTCACCATCTTGGATCTACCCCTCTTTTATAGCTGCCTAAGGCTGCCTCGGCCTCTTTTGTCAGCTGCAGCAGAGTTCTGGCAGATCCTTAAGTGCTTTGCCACAAGATCCTTCCACAGGGATCACTGCTGAGCCAGGTGCTGCCCATTCTGTAGCTAGGCATTGGGCTTTCCTGCTAAGGATCCTGCAGATCCTGGCTTTTCTCACCCGTGAATGCATCTTGCTAGGGAGGGTCCAACGTTCAACTCTGTCAAGATCCTTCTGGGTAATTGAGCTGATGTTCTAATAATTCCCACAAGCTTGGTGCCATCTGCAGACCTGATGAGTTCCCTCTCTGTCCCCTCACCTAGATCATTGAGGAAGAGGTGGAAGAGTCCTGGGCCCAAGGCAGGACCTGGAGGAACCCCACCGAATGCTTCCCCCCATGTAGATGTAGCTCCATGAAGGACCACTCACTCGGTCCGGTTGCTCAGCCATCTTAGGAATTTTGTGCCTATTTGGGATTGTATCCCAATTCTATCTCTCTCGGTGTTCTTTTCATATTTTGTTTATTTATTTATTTATTTATTTATTTATTTATTTATTTATTTATTTGCCTAAAAAGAGATTCAAAGAAGGAATTGAGCATTTCTGTATTCACCGTTTAGGTCATTCACAGATGGAATCCTTCCCAGTCTTTCTAGAAACTAGAAACAGATGAACAGAGTTGGAAGGGACCTTGGAGATCATCTGGTCCAACCCCCTTCCCCCCAATCTGGAGACCCTACACCATTTCTGGCAGATGGCCGTACAGTCTCTCCTTGAAAGCTTCCAGTGATGAAGCTCCCACAACTTCTGAAGGCAACTTCTGTTCCATGGGTTGATTGTTCTCACCATCAGAAAATTTCTTCCATCAAAGCCCTTTTCTCAATTACAAGGCTCTCAATTTTACGCTGGAGTTCCAGTCTCTAGTTCCCCATCACACCTATGATTGTTTCTTTTCTGTAGATTTAGAAGACCAGAGGCTTTTTTTTTCTTTTTCTTTTAAAAGCATTTTTTCTACAAGCTCTTCGGCCGAAGAGGTTTGAGGGGAAAAAATGCCTTTAAAAGCCTCTGGCGATCCCACCTCTTAAGGTTGTAGAAAAAATGCTTTTAAAAGTTAAAAAAAAAAGTTGGCCACCCAGTCACATTAACCCCCCCACCAAGCCACGCCCACAAAATAAGCCACGCCCACAGAACCCACCCCTGCCCCAGAAGATTTAGATTGCTTACCTTGGGGGGGCGGGTGGTACAGGTACGCTGAGGGGGAGGACCTTGGTTGATTGGGGGCAAGTTGCCAGCCTGGAATTTATTTGCTGAAAAGCAATGGAGATCATGAGGACGTTGGGTCTGAGCCCAGGAAAAACCCTCAAATCCTGTTAATCCAGGCCCCCTCACCCAAAAGAGCCATTCTGACTTCCAGGGTTTGGGTCCCATTGGGTACGTGTTGAGAAATAATTAAAGAAATAAATATGACATACCTCCGTCTGTCCCCGTTGCCACAGGACGAGCTGCTACTCTGGAACCACTGGAAAAAAAAAATAGACTTTTGTTATTAAATAGACCGGTTCTCGACTTCCGGTGGCGCCTTCCTCGTCGGCGGCGGGCTCCTCCATGCCCGCCGGCATCCCGCCGCGTTAGAGCCGCCTCACAGCTGGCAGGCGGCTCGAACAACCTGCTCCTCAGCGGGAGGAGCAGGCAGAGCTCCTGGGGGTGAGGCAGGGCCCCCTGAGTCGCCCCAGGATCGTTTCGTTTGTCCTGGGGAGGGCTCAGAAGGATGGCCCCCTCCATACCTCCAGAGAAGCTCCGCGACGGGACTGTCCTCCGCTAAGCAATTAGCGGAGCCAGACGCTGGAAGCAACACCACAGCGTCTATGGAGTAAGCTGAATAAGAAAGAAGCAAAAGAAAAGAAAAGAAAGAAGCAAAGATGAAGCAAGTATGGATTTTTAAAATTGATTTTTTTACTGATTTTTTGGAAGAGTAACGAGAGGAGGGGGGAAGGAGAGGAAGAGAAGTGAAAGTTCCTAAGAAAGTTTTTTTTTTAAAATGGCGACTGGTCTTAATTGAAAGAATGCCAGAGCGATTGAAAACGGAAGCTTTGAAATGAATGCCTTGCTATGGGAGAGTCACTTAAAGTAAACAGAATTTTTTTTTTTTCTCTCTTCCCTTTTTTTTTGGATATCTTTTTTAAAGTAAAGTATGGCAAAGTGAAGTAGTATACTAAAGCCATTTAAAGTAAAATAAAGATGACTAAAGGAAGGGGGGGCTCCCCCTTGAGCCAGTTAAAGAATAAAGCTGAGATGATGCAATTGTCTGGATTGGCAGAAGGGGACTTAAAAGAACTTATAACAACTCCTTTATTGAGTGTAGTTGACAAAATTAAAAACTCACAGAAGAATCTTGTGGATTTGATTGCTGGAAAGCATGACCAATTAAGTCAAACTATTGTTAAAGTAATTTCAGACCTTTCAAATGTGGTGATTGAAATGGAGGAGAAAGTAACTGAAATTAGCAGTGAAATTGGCTCCCAGATTCAAGAAATACAAGAAAGGTTTGTGAAAGCTGAGATTAGTAATCAGACTACACAGAATGATATTATCATGCTTCAAATTAAAACTATGGCCTCTGCTATCAGAGTAAGAGGTATTAAAGAAAACCAGAGAGATTTAAAAGCAACTATTGCAAAGGTTCTTGCTGAACTACTAGAGCTTGAGGATGAGATAATTCTTGGTTGTATAGAGAAAGCTTACAGAGTCAACTCACGAGTAGCCAAACAAAGGAACTTATCCAGAGATGTTGTTGTCTACTTTACTGATAAAAGGTTGAGAGATGACATCTTACAAAGGTCCTATTCTGCCAGAGTGCAAGTAGAAGGTGAACAAATTAATATTTTTAAAGAATTACCATCGAAGGTTTTAAAGAAAAGGAAAGAATTTGCTTTCTTAACTAAAGAATTGAAGAAAAGTAATATCCCATTTAGATGGGACTTACCAGCCGGTATAATTTTTAGATATCACGGAGTGAGATATTGCTTGAATACTATTGAAAAAGCGGAACATTTTTATAAAAATATTTTTAAGGGAGCTTCGAAAGACCTTAAGAATAAGAAACAAGAAAGAGAGCTTGTAAAAGGTAAACAGAAGGATGAGACTCAAAGAATGAATCAAAGAATGTTAAAAGAACAAGGAGCGCAATCTGGTTTCTTGGAGGATCTTACTATGGACTTCTCAGATGGGAAAATAAACTACATCAGTGAACCTAATCTAGGAGCACTGGACCTTGAACTGCTGGAGCAAGATTCAAGAAATACTATTATTCAAGATGATCAGCAGCAGAGGTCCAATGCTCCGCAAGAAAAGGATGGTGATATCGAACAGCAGGAACCAGATTCCAACGAGGAAATTCGAGAGTTAACTAATGAGTGTCTTAAAGTCCTTCATCAGATGCAGTTGTTATCAGAAAGCTTGGACAATCTTGGATACCGGTTATAAAATTCCTAAAGTTTATATGGATTTGGATTTATGGATTATAAAGTCTTCATCCTGACTTGGAGTTTCTTTTTTTATTCTGAATTGGATTTAACATCTTGAGCAAGTTTAACAGAGGGCTGCAATGGTAGCAGCGTTCTGTGATTATCCGATTATAGTTTTTCTTTTGGAACTAGCAGCGTTCTGTGATTATCCTATCATAGTTTTTTTTGGAACTTACAATCTAAGAGGAAGGAATGGAAATGAAAATATCTCACAACCAGAAGGAGTGAATAATAACGGGTGGCAGGATTTGAAATAGTTGTTATAAGAACATCTGGGAATGCAGCTGCTAGGACTTTTTTTTCTTTTTGATTTTTTTGTCAAGGTTTGGTGGAGCTGCATTGGGGTTTTTTTCTTTTTATGTTGTAATAGAATACGTTAGTTTGAATGTTTCTACCTGGAGGAGTGAATATCTTCGTGGTTGGATGTTATCTATATAGTAGCAGTGTTTTGTGATTACCCTATCATGGTTTTTTTTGGAAATTATTATCTAAGAGGAAAGAATGGAAATGAAAACGTCTTACAACCAAGAGTGGATAACAAAGGGTGGCAGGATTTGAAACAGTTTTTACAAGAACATTTGGATGCAGTCTCAAGGATTTCTATTTCCCTTTTTTTCTTATTCTTTTGTTAAGGCTTGGTGGAGCTGCATTGGGGTTTTTTTTTTGCTGAAATAGAATACGTTAGCTTGAATGATTCTACCTACAGGAGTGAACATCTTCTTGGTTGGATGTTATTCATATAAAGTCACACGGGGGGTTTATATGGAATGTTTTGTTTTACTGATGGGGGCAGACAGAAGATGAAGAGTATCGCAATTGGATATAGGTGAAGAAAGAAGAATTAACTTCAATCAGGAAGAAGAGAAGACTGTAATTCGAGTTATGGAAAATTATAATAATATATGTATGATTATATTATATTGCATGTTTTTTCCCTGAAGGGGGGATTTTAGTGTTTTTGAATTAGGGGGAGTAGTTCGGATTAAACTAGCTGGCATTATCTAATATGAATAAGTAAGGTATAGAACTTTGGAGTGATCGAGTATGGTATAGGATTAGTAATGTTAGTAATGTTTTTCTTATTTTATTTTATTTTTTTTTCTTCTTTTTGTTTCTAAATTGGCTTAAATATTATAATGGCTATTCTTTTTTGGTGCCTTCTTTTATTATAATATTGTTAATTTTAGACAGATATTCATGTTTATAGGTTTCTCTTTGTATTATTTCATTTTATTTATTTTTTTTCTTTCATCTTTTTTTTTTTTTTTAATTCTTTTCTTTCTCTCTTTTCTCTTCCTCTCAACTTAGATCAGAATAGAATTGAGTATATAATAGTATTTGTTTTTCTGGCTGTTAAAAATTTTTGTTGTTGTTTTTCTTTTTAAGAAATATGCAGCGGAAGTCAGGGGTGGGATGGGGAGGGAGGGGTTGGGGTTGGGGGGAGGTTGGAGGGGATGGGAGGGGGGGTGGGGGCAGGGGTGAAAAAAGGGGGAAAAATTTTTTTATTGTAAAACTTTTTCAATAAAAAAAAAAAAAAAATAGACCGGTTCTCCCTGGTTCTCTAGAACCGCTTGTTAATTGGATGAGCAGTTTGGCGAACCAGTAGAATTGCCTCGGCCTGGCCCCGCCTCCTGGCCTCCCTTGCCTGGCCCTGCCTGGCCCTTCCTCTCCTGAGGGTTCCCCCCCCACCCCCTGAGAAAATGATCTGTCTCAACATCCCGTAGACCAGGGGTGAAATCTAAAGTTTGTTACTACCGGTTCTGTGGGCGTGGCTTGGTGGTGGTGGGGCAATGTGATTGGGTGGGCGTGGTGATTTTTAAAAAACTTTTAAAACCATTTTTTCTACAACTTCTTCGGTGAAGTGGTTGTAAAAATAACCTTTCAAAAGGCTCTGACATCCCAGCTGAGTTGCCTGATCGTCAGAGGCTTTTTTTCTTTTAAATGCCTCTGATGATCACACGGCTCAGCTGGGCATGAGGGTGGGGAGGGGTTTTTGCTACCCGTTCTCCAAACCACCCGCTTCCATCGCTACGGGATTGGGCGATCCGGTCCAAACCGGGAGCATTTCACCCCTGCCGTAGACCCTTCTGGCTCAGGCAGTGGAATTTCCCGCCGGTTCCCTCTCTCCGCAAAGCGAAGGGATGGCAGAAAGGCTCCCTAGCCCAGAATGGCCTCGAGGCTGCCTCAAACTTCGGAATTGGGAGTGTCCAGAAAGAACAGGGGGACCAATGGGAATTCTCACTTCTTGAGCGTCATCGGTGTCCGGGCAGAATTTCCCTTGACTTCACCCGATGCAGTTCCGCTCGGTTCTTCAGGCCAAGATGCCCCCTCCCACTTTCTCCGCTTCTCTCTCTCCGCAGAACTGGCTCTCCTCCTTCAGGTGAAGCCACCAAGGACTCTGCCCGGAGACCGATGATGCTCAAGCAGGGAGAGTTCCCATTGGTGCTGCTGCTGGTTCTGGCCCGAGATCGACGCTTCCTCCCCCCAATTCAGACCCCCCCTTCCTCTTCTACGGCTAGAAGCATCTGGCCGGGACAGACGCTCCTCCTTTCCCAGAGGAAGATTTCTGCTGGAGGAAGAGTTTGGGGATCGGGTGGCGCTGGATGAGAAGAGGGGAGGCACACCCGACAGCCAGGGATGACTTGGGGGTCACAGAACCCCCCCCCCCCCAATCCGAAGGGAAGCGACGGGAAGCCCTTTGCTAATCCAGGAAGAGGCGGAGAGGATCTGCAGGGATCGAATCCTACCGGATCCTTTCCCCCAAAGCTCCCCTTCCTCCCAGGGGAATCCTCCGCCCGGCTCTCTCGGGAAAGGCACCGCTTCGCTTTGCGGAAGAAAAACGCGATTTCCTTCCTTCAAACACGCGTCTCTCTCTCTCTCGCTCAGAACGTCTGGATGAGTCCGCCCCTTCCGATTTCAACCCTGATTGTGTCAGAAACTCTTTCTTTCTTTCTTTCTTTCTTTCTTTCTTTCTTTCTTTCTTTCTTTCTTTCTTTCTTTCTTTCTGTCAGGATCCCCCTTTTCCTTGCAAAGCAGACCCCAATGAAGATTCCCGGAATAACGTTTGGCCGTTTCTCCTCCGCTTTCCGCTCGTTTCTTTGCAGAACTTCAGTATCTTCGCGATAAAGGTCTCCTCTGCTATCCATCATTTCCCACTTCTCCTGATAAGCCTCCTTCCTTCCTTCCTTCCTTCATCACCAGTTGTGGCTGACAGAGTCAATGGGGAGGGGGGGATCTGGCAGCCCCTGTTAGTTCCTCCAACTGATCTCTCCCCCTCCCCTTGGATGCATTCCCCCCAAGGTCCTCCTGGCTGGAGGGGCAGAGAGGAGCCAAGGCCTGGCTTCTCCAGAGGGCTCTGTGGATGGAAGCCTCCCTGGTGCTTCCTGAACCCCTTGAGAAGCTCCTTTCCAATGAAGGTTTCCTGGTCATGGAAAAGAGCACGGAGGGTGTTAGTTCAACCCCAGTTTGACCTTCCTTTGAAAGACTCTTGGAATCTTCTGCTGCACAGAAGGTCCATTTATATCAGGAAGGGGAGTTGGGTCCTGTTTTTATGACTTTTACTCATTTTCTCAACACTGCACTGTTGCCCTGACTGGCTGATGCTCTCAGGAGAAACTGTATAGAATAGATGCCCTCCTCATTCTCATCCTCTTAAGTCTGCTAATCGCTATAACCTCAACACGGATCATAAGATCATCATAATCTGTACCGTCCAGGGTATGAGACCAATGTACAGAGACAGAAGCGAGGGCATCTGGGCACCAGGGCTGAATTATCCTCAGGCCCCACCCCCCACCTGCTCTAAAGTAAGACATTCCCCCAAAATAAGACTTAAGAAACGTTTCTTGTACTTAAAATGGTCATCAGGGCTCAGAACCATTTGTTAAGTTTTCTAAATCCCACCACCGGTTGTATCTTACCTTTATTTCTGCGCTGGACTTTTTTGGTCACTCTATAAAAAAAATTCCCAGCCATCTCAATTGAGGTCTGGCAGTTGAGAATGAGCCAGGACAGCCCGGCCAAGGTCTTATGACACCTGCTGTGATGTCATCCTCTTCCATGCAGCTGTGGGGAGATGCCAGGTGCCCCCTCCAGCAACGGTGGGCCCCTCAATAGGGAGGGTCACACGCGCTAACAGAGAGACCCCGAGAGCTCTGGAAGGAAAAGAGGAAATGGGGGGGGGGGTGAAAGATGGAGGGAAGGCCCCCCCAAGGCTCCCAGGAGAACTGAGCCCACAGAATGTTCCGCTAAGTGCTAATATTGTAATATTATGATATTACAATATTAATAATATTAATTAATATTGTACTGCAAACTAGGGCATACAAAACCTTTCCTAGGCCAGTTTTCGAATAAAGCTCACCTGCCTGGAACCCACATTGTATATCGGACATTAATACAATCGAGCGAGTCCAGAGGTATTTCACGAGAAGAGTCCTCCTCTCCTCGGCTCACAACAGAATCCCTGATGCCAACCAGGCTTCAAATTTTGGCCTTGGACAACCTGGAACTTCCTACCTGTCAATGACTACTTCAGCTTCAACCGCAATGATACACGAGCACACAATAGATACAACCTCAAGGTAAACTGCTCCAAACTCGATTGCAGAAAATAGGACTTCAGCTACAGAGTGGTCAATGCCTGGAAGGCACTACCTGACTCTGTGGTTTCTTCCCCAAACCCCCCAAACTTTCCCCTCAGACTGTCTTCTGTCGACCTGGCCCCATTCCTAAGAGGTCTGTAAGGGACTTGCATAAGCCCCCCAACGTGCCTTCCGTCCCTGTCCTCCTGTCCCCATTTATTCGTATCCATTTCCTATGTTCATAATCACGTTTGTACTTATATCTGTTATCTAATACATGCTTGACAAATAAATAGAACAAAATGAATAAAAAATAATTGAAATAAGTAAAAATAAATAAACTATGAAGGCTGCAGTGGTTTGTTGCAAACCCAAGAGAGGACCTGTCAATCTCTCTCTCCAAGGTTAAAGGGATCAAGTGGATCACTCATCTCCCTCTCAATCCACCCTCTCCCCTCCTTCCCCCCTTTCCCTCCTGGATCCTCTAGCCCACTCCTCCCATAAAACTGACGCACTTCCCTTAATTTCCTTGGAGATTTATGGGGTGAGGTGGGATATTGGAGGCAGGCAGGGCAGCTGGGAAGGAGAGATCCAGTCCGATCCATCATTTATGGAAAGATCGGATTCCAAAGTCTTTTTGGTCCAGAGGGTTCCCAGCCAACTTTCCCAGCCAGCCTCTGACAATCCAAGTCAATGGGAGAAGCCGGACTCACTTAATGACCAAAGTGGCCAAAAAAGTTCTATACTGATTATAACCTTTATGCACTTAGAGCTCGAAGCATTGTTGGAGATCCACCCACCCACTCTGGCTCCCCTCTGGGAGGGGGTTTGCAAGGATTTCCAGGAGGACTCCCTGATTCTGTAAGGGCTTTGTTCCCGATGCCCTCCGTCTGGGAAACCCAGGATGCCTTTTTCTCACCATGTACATATATACATCCAAACGAGACTGTGATGTTTCTCTGTGTCATATAATATAGGTGTATATGTGTATATATACATAATATTTATTTATTTATTTATTTATTTATTTATTTATTTATTTTGTCATAATTATCTAGTGTACATTGGAGGTGGCAGCCCTTTGAGAACTCTATGCAACAAAATTCCATTTCAATGTATGCTGATTAGTGTACATTTAAAGTGACAATAAAGTTATCCAGTCCTATCCTATATTTTCTTTTCTATTATTCCTTTCCTATCCTATCCTATCCTATCACTATATCTATATCTATATCTTCAATTCAATTCAATTCAATTCCATTCGATTCTGTATTTTCTATTCTATTCTATTCTATTCTCTTTGATAATCTCAAGGTGGATGCCTGGAGATGTAGTCATGGCAACAGTGTTTATTTTTTTCTTAGCTGAGAGTTTTTGCTGCTTCTTCGGTCTGAACCACTTGGACAAGGGGATTCTGGGTAGGCAGATAGTTGTTGGAATGTACCAAGTCATGAAATTCTCAGGGGTCGTCCTGTTTTAGCAGTCTTGATCTTCCTGGGGGCTGATGAGAGAGCAGCCCAGAAAATGGGGGACCGGCTGTGTCTGAGGCCTCCGCCTCTAGAATAGAATAGAATAGAATGGAATAGAATGGAATGGAAGGGAAGGGAAGGGAAGGGAAGGGAAGGGAAGGGAAGGGAAGGGAATAGAATAGAATAGAATAGAATAGAATAGAATAGAATAGAATAGAATAGAATAGAATAGAATAGAATAGAATAGAATACTGCAAAAAGCATGAAACATGTTGTATTTTGTTTTATTTTCATAAAATCAATAAAGTATATTAAAAAAAGAATAGAATAGAATAGAATAGAATAGAATAGAATGGAATGGAATGGAATGGAATGGAATGGAATGGAATGGAACGGAATGGAACGGAAGCTGGAAGGGACCTCGGAGATCTTCTAGTCCATCCCCCTACTCAAGCAGGACAACCTAAAGGATCTGAGACAAGTGGCTGTCAAAAACCTCCAGGGATGAAGCAGCCACAACTTCTGGAGGCAAGCAGTTCCACAGGTCAATTGTCCTCCCTATTAGAACGTTTCTCCTTAATTCCAGGCTGCTTCTCTCTTTGTTCAGTTTCCATCCATGGTTCCTTGTCCTGCCCTCTGGAGCTCTGGAGAATCTTTTGACCCGTCTTCTTTGTGGCAGCCTCCCAAATGTTGAAATGCTGCTATCACATCACCCCTAAATCTTCTTCTCTTTGGACTAGCCAGACCCACAACCTGCAGCCGTTCTTCCTGTGGTTCAGTCTCCAGGCCTAAACAGGGACAGTGTGAGGATCTGGCTTCTAAGTTGCCTTTCTCAGCTTTGCATTAACTTTCAACTGTTGCTAAATGAATGGTCATAAGTCAAGGACTACCTGTATTGCAGGCATTCAAAGAATAGTAGAATGTAACCTGTGAAGGGCACCTTCATGGCCATCTAGTCCAACCCTCTCCCCCGTGCAGGAACCCAATGCCACAAACACACCAGTTACATAGACGGATCTCTCATTCTTGCATTTTAATGGGCTTTTCTTTATTTTTATCAGGGAGTTGAAGAGAAGGATTCAGAGCCAAATCTGAGGTCACTGCAAGGAACTGGACGTGACCTGGAAGGAGAGTCCTATCCAGCTCCCTTGGGACCTCAAAGGCCTGAGGAGAAAGATCCCAAGAGTGCTTCTTTCTCTGTATGTACACAAAACATCACATACCAGGAATAGCATATTAAGATGGACTTATGCAACCTGATGTACAAATAAACACACACATATTTACGCTCTGGACTAGAGTCATTGAATACATGTAAATCCCTGAAAAATAAGTGGTAGCCCTGGGCGAAAGGAAGGCAGAAAATCACTCTAGGTGTAGGGACAGTGTAAAATATTAATACATGATAAATAATGGAACAATTAAAAATAATTAGCACAGGGTTTTTCTCTCTCTCTCTCTCCCTTCCTTAGTCTTTCTTTCTCTTCTATCTCTCTCTCCTTCCCTCTTTCTTTCTGTCTGTCGGTCTCTCTCTCTCTCTCACTCACTCACTCACTCTCACACACACACAGCTGGTCTTGGTACAAAGTATCTGTTGTTACAAAAGTTCTCATTTCTCTCTCTAATACACCTCATACTAATGGATACCCTGTCTCTCAAGGTAAACCCTATGCATGTTTCCTTGGCAGTGAGGCTCCTCTCTTTCAGGGGGAATTACTCCTAAGAGATACACATGATTGCAGGCAGACAGCTGGCTCCCTTGTTTAATAGGCTGTAAGTAAAATTTCTACATTAGCAAAATTTATACCTAAACAACAGAATATAGGAGCAAAAAATCATCTCAATAGTCTGAGCTCTGCTTTTCTTCTTTAAATGGAAGAACTCCCCATTTTAACCAGACATTAAGACTCCCCCCCCCCCTTCTTTGGCTGGAAAGTCCTTTCGGGGTGGGAGGGAAACCCAAATAAAAAGAGGAAGGAGGCAAGGACAGAAAATGGAAGCAGGAGGCATTTTTCAGCCGCTTTCTGGGACTGAAAAGTTGAGGGGACCCAAGGAAGCAGCATCCAGCCGGGACTAAGAAGACCCCCCTCCCACCCCCCCACCCTCCCCCACTGCCTTCTGCTTCTCTCCCTGCCCCCCTCTTCTCTCTCTCGTGAAGAAGGGGACGGACCTTAAAGAAAAAGAAAGGAAACTCTGCAGCTGAGTGGAGAAAGCAGAAGCTGGGAAGGATGTTGCTACGGAGTTAAAACAATGAAAAAATGGCCCCTCCCCTGTTCCTCCCCTCCCTCTTTTTCTCCCCACCACTTTCTTTTGGCTTTGGCTCCGGTGCCAAAGGAGGGAATTCTGTTGTGTGTGTGAAGCCCCCCTCCTTTTCCCCCCGCCCACCCAGAGAAAGGCAGGGGAGGGTGGCTGCTGCCCCGATCAGTCCCAGCGCAGCGGCTGCCTGCAATGTCACTGACCGGCAGGGAGAGGGGAGCAAAGCAGAGCCCTCCCCCATCCCCTGCCCCACCTGCCACCTCAAATTGCTCCCCACTGCGAGAGGCGCATTTTCCCAGAGAGTGGCAGCTCTGGGTCCTCTCTCAGCCCTTGAGTGCAGGGAGTGGGAGGCAATTCACTTCTCGCACTCAGGAGTTTTCCTTTCCTTTGCAAGGTTTTCCCTGCACTCAACGGCTGAGAGACGACCGGGAGCTGCCAGTCTGCACTCTGCCAGGCGAGCAGCAGAGCGAGGAAGCCAGAGATCTGCTGCCTTCCTGTCATCTGCAGTTTCCTCGTCAGCACCATGCTCAGGAGTAAACTTGCTCATGAGTAAACTGCAGATGAGAGGCAGCCAGCAGCTCGCAGGCAGAGAAAGAACCTGCCGCCTCCGTGTATCGAGGAGGCTGAGCAGCAGCAGGAAGAGCTCGGGACGGGAGGCGCAGGAAGCGGCTGCCAGAGATGCCTTCAGGTGAAGATGTTGGGTGTGGGGAGACTTGACCCCCCCTTAGGAGTCTCAGTTTACTCGTGAGCGCCATTGGCCTTTCTCCCTGCCTCCTTCAGTCAATGATGCTGAGTAAATGGCAGCTAGGATCTCCCGCGCGCTCCCCTTCCTCCCCGTGCACATCGGTCCACCACCTGCTGCTGGGATCCCCCCTCCACCAGCTCTCCCTCCCCCGGCCACCCGGGCCCTTGGCCTTCCCTTTCCCAGCAGCGGCAGCAGAAGGATGGGGGCAGGGGCTGCAAGCAGTGGCTGGGCGGGGTGGGTGAGCATCAGGCAGGTGGGGGGAGCGAGGGGGAACCAGTTCGGGGGCATGGCCAGCCAAAGGTCACTAATGGTTCGGAAAAACGTGCCAAATTTCCACTGAGGGTTCTCCCAAACTCTGTGTGTCACTAAGGCAAGCTTCGCAACACAGCGAGCGAGGCCAATAAATAGTGGTGCGGAGTGGCGGGGCAAGGGGTAGGGCGAGTCAGCAATTTAACAAATGGTTCGGCTGAACCTCCCAGAACCAGCAGAATCCCACCACTGCCTATAGGGCTGCCCCATCTGTTGTCCCTGGTGGCAGATGGAAGATTGTGAATCCCACTCCTGACACCAGTTTCTGCGGAAAGAAACACAGGACCCAAAACCTCCAATAATCCAGGCTCACTGCAGTTATTATTTAATTAGCGTCCATTGGAGGAATTTCTCCCCATAAAATAGTGAGAGGAAATCCTACAGACAAAAGGATGCACTCATATTTATACATTCCAGGAAAGGAGGAGAAAATGATAATCATACATATGCATATTTCATTTAATAGATGATGTAAGCATGAATATTCAGAATTAGTCAAACTCAAGTTATCTCCCCAGCCTTGTATTGTTGCTACCCTCAAGAAAGAGTTATTGTGAAACAAAAAGAAATGTCTCAGTTGCCACAGCAGTTTGGGTGAAATGTACTGAGAAATGAGGGCATCAACGTTGCTCCATACATTCCTTCTATATTTCTGTCTTGCTAACATGCTCCCATTTCTCCAAGAAATTTGTCTCCTCACAATCTTCCACACACCCTTTATATATTTCAAGAAAAATAGTTGGCCCATTCATGCATGCAGAACATCTTGGACCATTTTCTATGTTTGGACTGTGGAAAATGTTAAAAGTTGAAATTCCTCAGTCTCACATTTACACATTTCTTCTGGCTCCTCCTTAGTGAAGAATTCAAAATTTTCCAAATTTGAAACATATAGATAGGATTTTCTTTGATTCCTGCATACTATCTAAATGAAAAGAGTATTTCCTTTCAAAAAAATCTTTTAACAATTCTTCCAATATCACAATGGTGTTATATCTCATGTTTTTACATTTGTTCTGGCTGTGAGCTGCTCCTTTGTGTTGAGGTCTGGCCTCAGAAGGATAATGTAGCACTTGGGGATGAAGATGCAGCCCAGCAGACCAGTACTGGAGGCCAGGATGGAGAAGACCTGCACAGCCACCATGTATTTCCCTTTGGTGCTCAGGTAGGTGGGCACAAAAGTCACCCAGACACTGCAGAAGACCAGCATGCTGAAGGTGATCAGCTTGGCTTCGTTGAAGGCCCCAGGCAGATTCCTGGCCAGGAAAGCCACCGTGAAGCAGATGGCAGCCAGGAAGCCCATGTAGCTGAGGGTGACGTAGAACATGACAACGGCCCCTTCGTTGCATTGCAGGATAATCTCTCCAGGCTGGGAGTGGAGGTCAGAGTCAGGGAAGGGGGGAGAAACTCCCAGCCAGGTGGAGCAGATGATAATTTGGATAGCAGAAGAAGAAAGGATGATGGAGTTGGCCAAGCTCTTCCCCAACCATCTCTTCACTCGGTTTCCTGGTTTTGTGGCCAGGAAAGCCAGAACCACCGTGATGGTTTTGGCCAAGAGAGAAGAAACGGCAACTGAGAAGATGATGCTGAAAACCATTTGTCGGAGAAGGCAGGTGGCTTTTCTTGGTTGACCAATGAAGAGAGACGGAGACAAGAAGCAAAGCAGGAGGGAGACCAGGAGGATGTAGGAGAGGTCCCGGTTGTTGGCTTTGACAAGGGGAGTTTCTCGGTATTTAATAAAAATGATTAGAACAAGACCTGTGATTAAGAACAAGAATAGGGCAAAAGAAACCAGGTTGATGCCCAGATATTCTTCATAAGACAGGAAGGTTATGACTTTGGGGATACATTGGACTCTGTCCTCATTTGGGTATTTATCATCTGGACACTTGGTGCATTTTTCCACATCTGAGAAAGCAAAAAAGCAAAATATCTAACTATTTCATTAAAAAGAGCATAAGAGGGATTTTTTTATTATTAAAAAATGTAGCTAGGTATATGAAGTTGAGGAAAGTCCTAGGATGTTAATTATTTTCTGTGTAATGTGTAGAATCTTCATAGGAACCTATATTATTAGAGGTTAATAATGAATCATATAATCTTTTTAGGCAAACATCTTAAGTCCTGCCACATGGCAGTTAATATCCTGGACTTGGAGGATACCTACAGTATCCTGTAACATCTGGAAGCAACCTGGAATTAAGGAGAAACTTCCTATCAGTGAGAGGAATTAGCCAGTGGAACAACTGGCCTCCAGATGCTGTGGGTGCTTCAACCTTGGAGGTTTTTAAGAAGAGACTGGACAGTCACTTGTCTGAAATGTCAGCCTGGTAGCTCAGCAGACTAAAAGCATTGTGATTAACACCAGCTATCTGCAATTACTGCAACTTCAAATCTCACCGGGCTCAAGGTTGACTCAGCCTTCCATCCTTTCGAAGTTTAGGTAAAATGAGGACCCGGATTGTGGGGGCAATAAGATGACTTTGTATAAAAAGGAACACCGCTTGGTATATTTTTTTTTATTTTTTTTTATTTTTAATTTGATTTATATGCCGCCCTTCTCCGGAGAGTCAGGGCGGCTTACAATGCGTTAAGCAATAGCCTTCATACTTTTGTATATTTATACAAAGTCAGCTTATTGCCCCCACAAACTGGGTCCTCAATTTACCCACCTTAGAAAGGATGGAAGGCTGAGTCGACCTTGAGCCTGGCTAGGATTGAACTCAGAGAAATTACAGGCAGCTGGTGTTAATTGCTGCCTTTAGTAGGAGGCATTAGCCCCCTACGCTACACAGGCTCCTCCGATACAAACAGGTATATACAAAAGTATGAAGGCTATTGCTTAATGCATTGTAAGCTGCCCTGAGTCTCCAGAGAAGGCCGGCATATAAATCGAATAAATAAATAAATAAATAAATAAATAAATAAATAAATAAATAAATAAATAAATAAATAAATAAATGGTATAGGGTCTCCTGCTTGAACAGGGGGCTGGACTAGAAGACCTCCAACGTTCCTTCTACTCTATTCTGATTGATTGATTGATTGATTGATTGATTTATATGGCAGACAATTTGTTTAATGAGTTCCCCCCATATCTATCCACAACACCAGATTATGGACCAGTTCTCAGTGATCCTCAAGGGCGGCCAATAAACAATGAATTGCAAGGTCTTTCAGAAGGTGGACCTGAAACAATTCATCTAGTTTCAAAGATGTTCCTAGAAATGTAAACTTAGCAGCATATATCCAAACTAAAAAGAAGAAGAGGTATTTCCTCTGCTGTTAGTAAAGCTTTCCCAGTCTGCCACCCCCTCCTCCCATCTCTTCCCAGCCCCTCCTTCCAAGTCTTTTTGATTTACTTCCGTTTAGATAAGAAATTGTGCAGGTTAAAAATAAAAAACCAGGTGAGCTTCGATCTGTCTTTTAACTTGCACTTTCATGAAAAGGTTCTGGATGGATCCAGGTCCACAAAGCTTCCCATTTTCCTCAGTGTGACCCACCTTCCTGAGTGGAGAAGGTCCCCTCCGGACAAGGAACGCAGTCGTAGCAGCAAACTGGCTCTCCTTCTCGAGCCCTCTTGACAAATCCAGGACGACAACTTTCCACACATTTGGACTGAGGCAGGGACTGAGCAGAAGAAAAGGAAGGCCAAAGAAAAGGTGTTAGGACTCTCCGTCCATGGAAAATAGAAGGAGAAATGGATGGAGATGAGTAGCCTCTGGTCTTCACTGAGGTAAATATGAAACCTCTGACTACTTCTAAACAGATGCAGGAGGTAAAACAACTGGCAGGCTCTTCCTTTAGTTCCTCCCTTTTGCTTTCAGAATTTAACATTACAATAAAGTACTTTTCTATTTCTAAGTACTTTTCTATTTAATGTAGTCTAGAGGGATGGAATTGAAAAAAGATTTAAATATGATGATATATTCTTATTAAAACTGATAATAAAGTTTACTGTAAAAGATTTAGGAAATTTTATTCAATTAGGTTTTTTAATATGAAATTAAACTGTGATGAAGAGAGAAACCTCTGACCAGTAAGATCTTTTAAAGGTTTCCAGAAAACATGGCAAAGCCACTCCACTTAGGTCCCGTCTGTTAAAGAACTTCCATTAGATGACACCACCTGGCATGGGAGGCCAACCACCCTGGAGACTCCAGGCTTTGCCCACTTGAAATGGGACCTTTGGAAAACAGAGAAAAGACACCAACATTTCTCTCACCTTATTGAGCGACTTTAGCTGTGAAAGAGCATCTTGGTCGATAGAAAGTCTCTGCCTTTCAAAATATGCCAGAATCTCTCTCCTGACATCCTCCTTGGGGAGAACCAAGTAACTCACAATGACCAGATCTGCTGTTATCTCTCCATTTTGGTCCAAGTACAGTTTAAAATGGGAAATATTCCAAAATTCATTCTTCTCCAGAAAGGAATGAAACTAGAATGGGAACATCCAGGAATTTGAAAAACAGAGAACTTTGTTTCTTATCCCACATTGAATCTTTCTTCTACAATTGTCTCATCTTCAAATATACTTAATTAGGATACAAATATTGCCATTATCTTCAAAAGCAAACAAGAAAGTTAGAGAAAAATTTGTCAATTATTTACTGACAAAATATAAAAAAGTATATAATTGATACAATTGGTCAAATATAGGGAACATTCTAGAGCAGATGAAAATAAAATTAACAGAGAAAAAAAAAAGATGATTCATAAACTCTTTGAAAACAAGAGGTTGATTCCCAGAAAGCATGGGTTGATCAAGAAGAAAGTTGTCAGGCTAATCTTCTCCCTGGTCATCCTGATGGAAAACACCTCCAGATGTTCTAATTCTACTTGATTGTAATGCGACATTAACAAAATTTTGCAGATCTGAAAGAACAAATTTCCCACCAACTCTTTTCTCAGCCTGAAAAGTTAGCCAGGATCCTTTCTGAGTTTCCTTCTCTCCCATTATGCAGCTGCAGGATTCTCCCCTCTTCTCTGATCCTTCCCTAGGCAGCCTCTCTTCCCCTCATCCCAAAAGTCATTCTCATACATCATTGCACTTCCTAAATAGATTATGGGAACTCTGGTGATATCACTGGATTTCAGTAAAGGACTCACAAACAGTTGTGTGATGTGCTTAGAACCTGAGGGCTGGATAATAAGTGGATAAAAACTCTTCAAAATGATACTGAAATAGTTTCTAACCCTTTTTAATCTTTCCTATGAATCTTGAAGGTGATGAATAAGAACTGTTGCATATATGGCGAGGAGAAACAAAGAGAAGAAGGAACAACGAATGTCAACTGTTAGATCGGCGCAGGAATGAAGATGAGACCAGCGGAGTTCATGCAACAAGTTTATTCAACAGGAAAAGAACTGGCGCTGCGCTGCCAGAGCTCTCCTTATATTCGCTCCGGCAGCCGCACCGCCCCCTGACAGGGATTCAAAATTCCCGCCGGAGGATTTTCTAACCAATCCCTGGCGGATGTCCTTATAAGGACACAACACTCCTCCCCCCTAGTTCTTAGGCTGTCCATCAGTCACAAAGTCATTTAAATAGGCAGGCCGTCTGCATGTTCTACTAGACCTGCGCAGTCCATTTGTCGGTTGGCAGCCCTCCTGGTCGGAAGGTGCTTCTGTTGCTCCCGGCTCCCTCCCTGGACCCGGGCTGGATCTGGCCATCGAGGTTGCGGGCGGTGCTCCCGTACCTCCGGCTGGGTCGCTGACCTCCGCCTGCGGGCGATGCTGGTCTTCTCCGTCCCTGCTTCGATCGCGGAAACGCCGTCGCAGGTCCATGTTCTCGACCGGTCTGGAACTTCTGAGCCACGGTAAGTCCCTGGGTTTCCCTCTGGTTCCTACTGGGTCGGGGTTAGTCGGGTCCGGTCGCGGGTGCAGGTCCGGCAGCGGTGACTGGGTCAGTCCCCGGGGTTCCCTGGTTGAGTCCAGTCCACTCCCGGGGCTGTTGGTGGTGCGGGTTGGCGATGGCTCAACCTCACTGGGGTGTTGCAGGCCTCCTTCGCAGGGGTGGTGTAGGCCCTCTCTGCTGGGCTGGCGCTGCTGGGGTGGTCGAGGACTCTCGCGGCCTTCTCCGCAGGGGTGGCGTTGGCCCTCTCTGTGGGGTTGGTGTAGCCATGGCGGTCTCCGACTCTCGCCGTCGGGATGTGGTTGTGCGGGTCGCCTTGGTCCGGCTGGTGCAGGCCTCCCTTGCTGGGGTGGTGGAGGCCCTCCCTGCAGGGTTGGTCTTCGTCTGGGTCGGGTTGTTGTTGCGGGGACCTCTGCTGGGGTGCATGGAGGTCTCCCTCACCGGTGTGCCAGTTGCCGACCTTGCAGGGTTGCTGTTGATGTCCCCCGCTCGGTTAGCCCCGGTCTACCGGCTTCTTCTGTTTTTGCCTCTCGCTATCGGACTGGTGCCGTCCAACCTCACGGGGGTGTTGTTGGGCGTCGTGGTCATCTGTGCTTCGGTCCCCATGGCTGCCGTCGTCAGTGGCTGGATCTCGGGTGTCAGGGTGTTGATTCCGGTCTACCCCGGGGTGCTTCGGGGTTCCTCTCAGACATTGTCCCTGGTCTACTTGCGCTGTCTCGTCTCTGGCTTGGGCAGGGATTGGCGGGCCCTCTCTCCCGGGGTGTTGTAGGCCTACCTCACTGGGGTGTGGCAGGCCTACCTCGTCGGGGGTGGGCAAGCCTACCTCTTTGGGGTGTTGTTGGCCTACCTCGTCGGGATGGTTTCCGTCCGATCCCTTCCACCTTTTGTGGAGCTGGTCGATGTGACGTCTCATGACCTGTCCATCTTCCAGCTCTACCCGATAGGATTTCGGGCCGGTTGCGCTGTGGATCTTGCCTTTCAGCCATTTCGGTGAGCCGTGGAAGTTCAGCGCGTAGACGGGGTCTTCCACGGCAAAACAGCGAAGTTGGCAGCTGGCGGTTGCGGGCACCTCCGAGTCGTATTGGGGGTGCAGTCTGTCGAGGGGTGAGCGGAGTCTTCTGCCCATCAGCAGCTCCGATGGGCACTTCTTGGTGGTTGCGTGCGGCATTATATGTTGGATGAGGAGGAAGGTGTCGATGTGCTCCTGCCAGTCACCCGGTGCCATCTTGGTGAGCGCCTCCTTGGAGAGCCTCACCATTCTTTCAGCTTGGCCGTTTCCGGCCGGTCTGTAAGGCGCGGAGAGGGCACGGCGGATGCCCAGTCCTGCCAGGAAGGCCTCCATGGGCACGGACGTAAGTTGGGGACCATTGTCAGAAACCAAAACATCTGGGAGCCCATGTGTAGCGAAGAGGCGGCGGAGGGTGCGAATGGTGGCTTCTGAGGTGGTTGAAGCCATGGGAACCACCTCGAGCCATTTGGAGAATGCGTCGACCACGATGAGGAGGTGGCGCCCTTGCATTGGACCCGCGAAGTCGATGTGGATCCGAGACCAGGG
Source organism: Masticophis lateralis (assembly GCA_030761175.1). Classification (NCBI taxonomy): domain Eukaryota; kingdom Metazoa; phylum Chordata; class Lepidosauria; order Squamata; family Colubridae; genus Masticophis; species Masticophis lateralis. The sequence goes on from JAUDYJ010000016.1 coordinate 10,270,795, forward strand.
GCTGCTGGGCATCTCCCATGGGGTGGGCTCTGCTTGGGGCGGCGCTGCTCGAACTTCCTGGCACGGGCCACATCTGGTGACCCATTGCTCAATGTCCTTGTCCAGTGATGGCCACCAGACTTAGCTCCGTGCCAGGGCCTTCATGCGGACGATGCCAGAGTGCCCGTTGTGCAACGTCTTGAGCGTCTTCCGTTGCAGTGCGGCGGGGATCAGCACCCTGTCTCCCCATAGCAGATAGCCTTTCATCGTGGACGGCTCCTTTTGCTTGCGGCTGAAGGGGCTGTATTCTTCTCCGCTTATCTGCGCCGGCCACCCTCTCGGGATCCAGGACTGCACTTGGCAGAGTGTGGGGTCTTTCTTGGTGTGCGTGGCCACGTCTGCAGATGTGACTGGGCAGCTGCTGTCATGGTCGATGTGCAGGAGCTCGAGGGTGGGGACAGGGTCTTCTACGGCATCTGCGGAGGTGCATCTGCTTAGAGCGTCGGTGTTCGCGATGGCCTTTCCTGGTTGGTGGGTGAGCGCGTAGGAGTAGCCGGTGAGGAAGATGGCCCAGTGTGTCATTCACGGTGACATGAACGTGGGTGTTTGCTTGTCGCCAGCGAGGAGGCCCAGGAGCGGCTTGTGGTCAGTCACTATGGTGAAGCTTCTTCCGTAGAGGTATTCGTGGAAGCGCTTCACCCCTGCGACGATTGCCAACGCCTCTTTGTCCAGCTGGCTGTAGTTGCGTTCAGCGCTGGACATTGTCTTTGAGAAAAAGGCAATGGGGGCTTCGGTGCCGTTGGGCAGGTCGTGGCTGAGGACCGCCCTGACCCCGTATGGTGACGCGTCGCAGGTTAGCCAGATGGGTAGCGTCTCGCTGTACTGGATGAGGACGCTGCTGGACGTCAATAGTCCCTTGATGGCCCGGAAAGCCATTTCCTCTTTGTCACCCCACTTCCAGGAAACCGCTTTCCCCAGCAAGCGATGTAGCGGCTCAGCAACTGTGGCTTTCTGTTGGAGGAATATTGCCTAGAAGTTAAGCAATCCAAGGTAAGCCTGAAGCTCCGCTTTGTTTTTGGGGCTGGAAGCTTCATGGATAGCTTTAACTTTTGATTTGGTGGGGTGTATGCCATTGCTATCAATGAGATAGCCCAGGAACTCGACCTCCTGGACCCCGATGATGCATTTATCCCATCTGACTCTCAAGCCCTTCTCTCTGAACCGCTGCAGGACGAGCCTCAGCCGTTCAAGGAGTTGTGCCTTTGAGTCTCCGGAGATCAACACATCATCAAAGTAAGGCACTACCCCTGGAACGCCTTGGAGAAGGCATTCCATCATTGATTGGAAAATCCCAGGGGCGGCACTGACTCCGAATTGGAGACGGTTGCACTTAAAGACCCCCCTATGTGTGACAATGGTTTGAGCCTCCGCCATTTTAGAGTCCACTGGCAGTTGCTGGTAAGCCTGGGCCAGGTCCAGTTTTGCAAAAATTGTGCCCTTGCCTAGTGAGTGCAGGAGGTGCTGCACCACTGGCACAGGGTATGCGCTCTGCTGCAACGCCTTGTTTATGGTAACCTTATAATCAGCGCAGATGCACACAGATCCATCCTGTTTCATCGGGGTCACAATGGGAGTCTCCCATGAAGCATGATCGATCGGTTCCAGAACGCCTTGGGCGATCAGCTTATCCAGCTGCTCGTCTACTTTAGGCCTCAAGGCGAACGGAACCCAGCGGGGCTTGAGCCGAATTGGGGTTACCCCCTGGTCCAGATTGAATGAAATGGGCTTCCCTATGTACTTCCCCAGTTTACCATTGAAGACTTCTCTGAATTCGTCGATGAGTGAGTCGAGTTCATTTGCCCTAATCTGGTGGATGCCTCCTATGGAAAGCCCCAGCGGCTGAAACCACTCCACGCCGAGCAGGTTCGGGCGGCTGGTCTCCACAACGGTGACTGGCAGCTGACCCTGGAACTTCTTGAAGGCGATGTGGATGTTGGTCCTGCCCAGGACGCCGATGGGATTTCTGCTGAAATCCACCAGTCTGGACTGCCAGGGGCTTGAGCTAGCTCCTGGTGATTGCAGGCTTGAGTCTCTTCAGCTGCTGCCAATCGATGATGGTGTAAACGGAACCGGAGTCTACCTCCATTGTGCAGGGTGAGCCCTCGGCCAACAGCGTCACGTGGAACTTGGTGGCGCTGTTGTTGCTGGTGTGGGCTATGGTGGTCTGATTCACCACGCCGTTCTGGGAGTCATCGTAACCGTCACTTCTGGGCTGGTGTGAGGACTGTTTGGATGTCCTCTGGTTGTCGCGGCGGTTTTCACGATTCTGGGGTCTGGGCGGTTCGGGGGCTGGATCGGTGGCTCGGCAGGCCTCGGCGATGTGTCCCCTCTTCAGACATCGGTGGCAGGTCACATCCCGCCATCTGCAGGACGTCCTGGGGTGGTCGCCCCTGCAGCTGCCGCAGTGTTCCCCTCGTCAGCCATTTTGAAGATTTTCCCGCCGGGATGGCTGAGAGACCTTGTGGACGGCCATTTCCCCATCTGAGTCAGATGGGGTGGCTGAATCTTCGGAAGATTCGGGGATCGACTGGTGGATCTTGTGGATCCCCTTTTCCTTAAGCATTTCTGCGGCCGCGTGCTCTGAGGTTTCGGCGGCGGTGGCCTCTTCGAGTACATCCTTGAGCAAGATGCGTTTTCTGCTCAAGAATTTCTTCTGGAGGCTCGCGTCCCGCATGCCGAAGATGATGCGGTCCCTCAGCGCATTGTCCACATTATCAAACTCGCAGTTGGCTGCGATTTGGCGGAGTGCGGCGACAAATTCTTTAATGGATTCACCCTCCCGTTGGTTCCTCTGATGGAAGGTGAATCGGTTGGCGATGGGGGTGCCCATGGGAGCATAATATTCCTGCAGGGCGGCCTGCAGATCCATCCAGGACATTAGTTCGATGTCTCGAGGCGCGACAAGGTTCACAGCCAGCTCCAGGACATCGGATCCACAGTGGGCGAAGAAGAGAGCCCTCTTCCTCTCGTCGTCGAGGTTGCTGTAGCCGTTTCCGCGGAGAAATTGGTGGAAACGAATCATGTACGAGCTCCATTTCTCCCGTCCTGGGTTGAATAGAGCGATGGAAGCGAAGAGTGCTTGCGGCGTTGCTATCGTGCGGATCGGTGGCGAGTCTCTTCGGCTTGGAGATGGCAATCGTGCCACACGGTCGGTTCCTTCTCTAGTCCTTCGTCGCCAGTGTTAGATCGGCACAGGAATGAAGATGAGACCAGCGGAGTTCATGCAACAAGTTTATTCAACAGGAACAGAACTGGCGCTGCGCTGCCAGAGCTCTCCTTATATTCGCTCCGGCAGCCGCACCGCCCCCTGACAGGGATTCAAAATTCCCGCCGGAGGATTTTCTAATGTCCCCGGCGGATGTCCTTATAAGGACACAACATCAACATTGGAGAAGCTGAAAAAATTAGAATTATCACTTCAGAAAGATCCCCAAAACAGGGAAATCAGAAAGGAAATGGAGTTATTGAAACATAAAATTAATATATTAGAACAGGAAGAAATGATAAGGAATATAAAACTGGCAAAACAAAACTATTTTGAATCAGCAAATAAATCAGAGAGATGGCTCGCCCACAAATTGAAAAAAGAAAAAGCTAAAAAATTGGTGCAATATTTACGAGACTAGCAAGGAAATTTGCTCCATAGAATTGAGGGGAAAAAAATATTATTCAAAATTATTTTCAAATACTGTATAGTCAAGAAAACATTAAAGAAGAAAATATTATGAATTATCTACAGGAGAGGAACTTGCCAAGTATAACAGATGAAGATAGGGAAATGTTAAATGGGGAAATTACATTAACAGAGTTAAGAAAGGCAATTAAAAAACAGAAAAATAACAAAATACCAGGGACAGAAGGAATTCCGGTGGAAGTATATAAAAAATTCCAGGAAGTTTTGGAAGAAATTATGTTGGATATATATAACAAGGTATTAGAGAAAGCCAAAATGCCAAATTCATGGATGGAGGCATATATAGTATTAATTCCAAAGGAAAGTACAGACAATCAATTCATTCAAAACTATAGGCCAATCTCACTGTTAAATGAAAGACTAAAAAAGATATTCAATAAAATAATTCATTGGGATCAAAATGGGTTTTTACCCAAACGAGAAATTAAGAACAATACAAGGATTATCATGAATATTCTAGGATACTATGAGGCTCATCCAGAAAAACAATTGGCAGTAATAATGAAAGATGCACAAAAGGCGTTCAACAACTTGAATTGGCGGTTTTTTAATTAATCTGTTCATCGGGATGAAATTTGGCAAAAAATTTATAGAAATGATGAAGACAATTTATTCTAAGCAAACAGAAAAATTAGGGTCAGTGGAGATCTTACAGAAAAAGCCGATATAAACAAAGGGCTTAGACAAGGCTGTCCATTGTCCCCCCTCTTATTCATCCTTTCATGGGAAATATTATTGGCACAGATAAGGGGAAATAAGGAAATAAAAGGGTTAAAAGTTAAAAGAAAAGAATACAGAACAGGGGCCTTTGCAGATGACATGGCATTTATATTAGAGGACCCTTTGGAAACAGGAGAAAAACTCCTACTAGAAATAGAGAAATTGGGAATAGTAGCAGGCCTGAAAATAAATAAAAACAAAACGAAGATAATTACCAAGAATATCTATAGATATTATTACAGATGCCGGTATCGGAAAGCTGTAAAAATGTAACAAGGATGTTAAAGATATAAATGTTGAATAAAAATTAATTTAAAAAAAAACAAAAACAAAAACAAAAATGTCATGGTATCTACTCTTTGGAACCATTATTCCCTGAGTGATTGAATTGGGCAGATCTGTTGAGTTGGTTCCCCGCTTTCTCCTCTGGATTCCTCCTCCAAAGGATCGGTGATTAATGGATCCATACTGGGACCCCCATACCTGCCACGGCTGCAGCCTTGAAGACCCCAAAATCTTTTCTCCCTCCTTCCTTCCCCTCCTCCATCTGGAGGAATAAGCGGCATTCAAGGCCTGGGACAGAGTCTTCATAATACTATAATCTTCATAGTCATTTGCGCCCCTTCTTCTGTTCCTTTTCTCCTGGGTCTCCAGTGGGGCTTCCTGGGTGCATCTTCTGCGGCCTTTGACAGAAAAGACGTTCTTTGAAAGAGAACAGCGGAAATAATAATCTTGAAACTTTTCTTCCACAAAGAAATGGGGTTCAAAGGCAGAATCCTTTGGCCTTTTTTTTGCCAGATAACCAAAGATCCAAATACTATGGATGTATTTGAGAAGTTTAGGCTTGTTTATTGGAGACGCTGAAAAATTTGTGAGGATCCAGACTTTCCCTTCAATGGGTTCTGGCAGATGCATAAACGTTAAATGGAAAGGAAGAATTCTGGGCCAAATGGACTCATATTCCATGAAGTGAACAAAGACGTTGACTTGTCTCCATTTAGAGAGGGAATCCCTGAGGGCTGTTGTGTGTCCAGTTGTTGAGAACAGTTGTGATATAACAGCACAAATTCCACTCCTGACAAGCACAGGAGGAAAAATCCTCATGAAATTCTCTCCATTTTCTGTGTCTGAAGCAAAGAGGCCAATCAGGGTCCATCTGAAATAGAGGAGCAGCTGGACAATTGCGGGATACTGGATCCCTTCTTTGTGATTCATCTGGTGGAAAAAAGGGAATTTCCTTTTATCACTCACAGCCTCTGAAGTAATTGTATGAGTGATCTGAAAAAGCAATGAAGAATGCTGTTATATTTGGGATCAGATCAAATCCAAAATATTAGATTTTAATAAATCCAGCCTGGTTCTCCTGAATGTGTTAGAATAGTTTGTTAATCAGACATTGTTTAAAATATTAAACGCAGAACATTAGCAAGATTGTATCAAAATAATGGAAAATAATAAGCAAATTAAAAACAATAAAATGTAAATCATATTACTGTATCACCCCTACAATTTATCACAATTAGATTAACACATGCAAATGCCAACTGGAGGATTCAATTCCAATAAAGGGCCTATTATAATTTTTGAAGATTGCTGCATCTTTTTTTGCTTCTCTATCCCAGATTCTTTCTGGAAGAAATTTTTTAACTTCTTTCTCCAGTTATACAAGAAACAGGCAGACCTCAAAGCCTAATAAGATTTGTCAGTTGCATAATCCAAGTTTGGTTTTTTATTGAGGTTTTCTCTGTTCCAACAGCCACAATTTTCAGAGTCTCTCAGTTTCCATAGATTAAATTTTATGCCAATAATACCCATATTTTCTGAATTTAGACAAAGCAGAAATTGTGGAAATTCCCAAATCAGTTCTGAGGGCAGCAGCTGGAGTCCTTTTACCCACCCCAAGATCCTCCTCAGAGGCTGAGACTGGGTTGGTTCTGCTGGTGGTTTCTCTCTGGAGCCCCAAACATCAGATTGATGGAAGAACATGGGGGAAAACTGGGCCTCAGATACTTTAATAATTGGGGCTGAGGAAGCTGGAGAGCTGTGAGGTTTTCATTTCAGCACCACTTTCCCTCCTGCCCTTTCTCTAACTGAGCTCCTTGGATGATGAGGGAGCCAAGATTCAGGCTCAGAGAAAACAACCCCAGGTAAGGAAAGGTGTTACTTGCTCTAAAGGCTGATCATCTATGGCTATGATGTCATTTCACAAAGACCATAACTTTTGAACTTGCTTTATAAATTAACAGATAATTATTAAGACAAAACAATCCAAGTCTATACAATCCAATGTCTAAGTATGATACTATCACGTTATCTGTATAAATCCGTGTATTCCAAGAGGAATTTAGCAGACTAAACATGTGTACCTATAAAAGAACTTATAACAAAATAAAAGGCTTTGGAGGTCCTCTAGTCCAACCCCCTGTTCAAGCAGGAAACCAGGCATAATAGCAGTAACTGTGAGAGGATCCTGGAGTCTTCGTGGACAACCAATTAAATATGAGTCAAGAGTGTGCAGCGGCAGCCAAAAAAGCCAATGCAATCCTAAACTGCATTAACAGAGGGATGCAATCAAGATCAAGAGAGGAACTAATACCACCCTATAAAGCCTTAGTAACACCTAGAATATTGCATCCAGTTTTGGTCACCACACTATAAAAAGGATGTTGAGACTCTAGAAAAAGTGCAGAGAAGAGCAACCAAGAGGATTAGGGGACTGGAGGCTAAAACATACAATAAATGAACGTTTGTAGTTTTAAATTTCTTGAATTAAGCTGGAGTAGAAAGAAAAAAAGAAGGTAAATATAGAAAAAGTCCATCGTGCCACAAGACCAAACACAGACACACACACAGAGCAGGGGTGGGTTCTAATTTTTTTTACTACCGGTTCTGTGGGCATGGTTATTTTGTGGGCATGGCTTGGAGGTCATGTGACTGGGTGGGTGTAGCTAGCTGGTCATGTGACCAGGTGGCCATGGGTATGTCTATAGGGAGTACTCAGAGGGCTGAAAAAAATCATTTCTGACAGATCCTCCCACTTTTGACTGGTCCTCACACTTATGACCATCCTCAAATTTATGCCCATGCAGCATTCCTAATAACCATGTCACTCATTTCACAACTGCTTCTCTTCACCATGGTGACAAGATAGGGCAAAAAACGTAAAATGTGAGGACAGTTGTAAGTTCGAGGACTGGTCAAAAGTGCGAGGACCAGTCAAAAATAATTTTTTGAGCCCTCTGAGTAGTCCATATACACAAAAGGACTACCCAAAGGGCTGAAAAAAGTGATTTCTGGCAGGTCTTCACACTTTTGACCAATTCCTCACACTTATGACCGGTCCTCGCACTTATGACTGGTCATCATTTATGCCCATTGTAGCATTCTTCACAACCATGTCACTCATTTCACAATTGCTTCTCTTCACCATGGTGAAAAGATAGGGTGAAAAACGTAAAATGTGAGGACAGTCATAAGTTCAAGGACTGGTCAAAAGTGTGAGGACCAGTCAAAAATAACTTTTTCAGCCCTCTGAGTAATCCATATGCATAAAAGGACACAGCAATAGAGAGGGATGAAAGAAGGAGAAGAGAGATGGAAGAAGGAAGGAGAGAGAGGGAAGGAAGAGAAGGGAGGAAGGAAGGGAAGGGAAATTAGAGTAGGAGTGAGGATAAGAGAGGGAGGAAGAGAGGAGGAGAAGGAGAAAGGAAGCGGAAGTAGGGAGGAGAAGTAGAAGGGGGAGAGAAAGTAAGAAGGAAAGAAAAGAGAGAGGTGGTAGGTGTGAGGAGAAAGATTGCTGTACAATAAAAAAGATGAAAGGGAAGAAAGGCAACCCCAAACAAATATAAAGATATTAAGATAAAGAACGAATTGTTAAACTTTAAAGAAAAAAAGAGAACAAATATGTTTGTTCCATGGCTTAGGAACTGGTTATTTACGGGACCGCCTGCTGCTGCCAACGGCCTCCCACCACTTCTCCGGGTGCCGTTGGTCAAACAATGTCAATTGGCGGCCCACAGGGCGAGAGCACCTACTATCTGTGGGGGCACCTACTATCTGGAAAGAGCTCCACCTTCCGCCGTGCTCTCACGGCCTTTCTGAAATCCAAGTACTGTCTACTACAATCACTGCATTTCTTTGGTCAGCTAATTTAGTCAGTTTAGTCAAAAAATGAAATAACATTTATTTATGATCTGTTTTTGATCCTGCATTAGTCCTAGGAAGTCATTCATATCTATACTGAATAACAAGGGTTCAAATATGCAATATTAGATTATTAACTTATGCATTATTTCTTACAAAATCTATATAGCATTTAACTCTATCTAAAACCTCTGCAAGGAATGAATTTTTCTCAAATTTAACTAAGAGGATCATGGCATAAATTTTAGCCACAATATCTGCTAGTCTATTTGGCTTATAATTGCTAGAGTAATTTTTATTCCACTTTTTAGATGGATAAAATGCTACTATAGCCAACTTCAATCCAACTGGATAGGGCAGGCCTTATTTATCTGTGAAAATGAAGGTGCCAATAGATGCCCAACAACCAGGGATATTTTTTGATCAGTTAAACAGTTGTTAGAATATCTTCTCCAGGGAATGTATTGCTTGCATTTCAGGCCTTTTATGATTAATCTCAACATGAACATAATGGGGTAAAATATTGAGAATATGGAGAAAAGCAGCTCTTGAATTCCATGGAGAAGACATGATTGCATCTATTGCTCACCCAACACCACCCACCCCTCACTTTACCAGAGGGAGAAAAACACACACAAACCTGTGGGACTTTGTAGATGCCTCCTAATGTTGACATCTGGATGGAGATCTCCCTATAAGCTGCATCAAGGAGAGTGAGGAGGTTCTCCTTCCTTCCACAGCCGTAGTTGGGGACATTGGCTTCTCCAGTGGAGAGAATGTCCAGCAAGGCATCTGAAGTGTGGAAAGTGCTCCAATAGTTGTTATGGATGTTGTAGCCAAGTGTGAGATTGTGCAAGAGATGGGAATTCTTGTTGGCCAGTTGAATGTTGAAAATGAATTTTAAGCAAAGAAAAAATGTGGAAAAAGTCCTATTGAAAAAAAAGTTATTATAATCAACAGCCACAACGAATACTTTTGTTATATATAATATATATATAATCCTCCAGAAGCCTACTGAGCCTTAAACCAACATTGATCCAAAAGCAATGATCAGTTACACAAATATGGGAATGGGCTGAGGTACGGCAACTACAACTGATTCCACCACTACTTTAAATAAAATTCATTATTCAAGTGATAAATTAAGGATTGAGCAGAGACAGGAAAATAATCTGCAGCCCTTTCAGCTTTTTTTCTGACTCCTTTTTGAGTCTCTTTCACAAAATCAGACCAAAGAGAGAAGCCATGGAAAGCAAAATCATTCAGGAAATTAGATATATTCCCCAATATAGGAATAAATGGAAAAAGAATAGAAAAGAAGGAGAGTCTTAAAATGGAGGGATTGCAACTCCTTCACCCTGAATGACTTACAAATCATGGAAAACAAACTGAAGAGAAGGAGCCACCTTGAAAAGCAACTTTGTATGAAACGTTTCCCTTCCACTGGCGACTATACTGATTAGATGGTCTCCTGGGCTGTAAAAGCTCTGTGGAGGTTTTCCATCCTGGTGCTCCAAACTCAGCGGGCATTTCATTCTCAGCTTCCCAGAGATTGGATGGGACAAAAGCAGCATCAGAAGCAGAAGCAGGAGGCCCATAATTCATGGGGTGAATCAATGAATCCCTTTCCTGTTTCTAAAGAAGAAGCAGAAGAATTCAAAGGACTCTCACAAGTTGGAATATGATCCAGTTGCTTTCCTGATTCAAACACAGAGAAACACTCAGCTTCATCTGGAAAGGAGGGAGACGTAGATTCAAGAGCGCAGACTCTGCCTGTCCCCAAACTCCCTATTTCTCTGCCCAAAGTCTCCCCTGGAGGATTCGGCCAAACAGCAGAGCTGAAACTTTTACCATAATTCTCCCTCTCAGGAGGGACCTCTGGATAATTCAAGTAGTTCTTGGATTCAAAGGTTGTTGGGAAATTCTCTGGAGGGAAATGAAAGGGAAATAATCTTCATGTAATTCAAAATAATAGGAGCAGAGATTGAATTAAATCGGTCATCTAGAATTGAGACGTTTGGGAGCTCATGCTTCAAACTGGCCCCAGAGAGAGTACACGGCACCTGTGGCTGAAGAAATGTGACATTTCCCCCCAAAAGACTTGGAGTTAAGAGTGAGGCTCATCTAAAGGCTAGATTCACTTTAGCAGCCCTTCAGACAGCTATAGGGACCCAATCCATAACAGACCGTCTACCTGGGAAGATCCAGGCCTCTTGGGTAAAAAGGCAAAATGGGATCTTTTGGATCTCTGGATACAACTGGATCCCCCCCCCCCTGGATCCCGTCTAAAAGAGGGTCCTGTGATTTGGGGCTCAGCTCCATTAGGCTATTAGAAATGGTGCCTGCATTTAAAAACCCAGGCAGAGAATTTCTCCCCTTTCTCTGCTCTTAAAAACCATCAAACGAGACTTTGGCCCCCAGAAAAAAAGGTCTGGACCTGAGCAGCAAAAACAGAGGGAGCTGACAGAGGGATGTAGCCACAACAACAACAACACACACACACACAACCCCCCCCCCCAGCATCTCAACACAAAGGGAATCGAACTGGAGGCTGAGCAAGAGTTGCATCAGTGAGTCTTGCTCAGTCCTCTAGCTTAGCTGAGCTTCCATAGGAAGAGGCAGTCTACCACAAAAGAGCCAGGCCCTCTGGGCCAAAAGGGGAGAAATTAGGAGCTTTGGGGGCCTGTCCGTAGTTTCCCCGAGGCCTTGGACTGACCTTGGGGTGAGTAGAAAAGGTGGAGAGGGGAGCTTGGATAGGATCCCAAGGGAGGCCTCTCATCTCCTTGGGATTCTACTGGCTGGATGATGTCATCCCTCCAGCTCGACTGTCAGCTAGCTGTCAATCATCTGAGAGAAGATGGCTTTCCTAGTCTTCTGGCTCTTCCCAATTGTGTAGCCAACTTCTCAGAGGTTGGGAAATTCCAGGGGTGGGAACAGCCGTTTCTTGTCTTCTTAGGAAAGGGAAACTGTCCACAAGGGTTTTTCCGGGAGTGTCAGCCTCCGCTTTTTCATTGCTTGCTTGCTCGGCTGCCATTGTAACGGGGGGAGGGGGGGCTGTTGCAATGCCTGGGAGGGGGGAAGGGAGCTGGTGGAGGAGAAAAGAGAAAGTTTTCTTTGAAGCTGATAACTACTCAAGGTCAACCGTCCTGGCAGAGCAGGAGGATGGCACCATCGGGCGCTGCACCCCACATGAACCCTGGGGGGAATGTGGATTGGATAATCCTGGCTGGACGGTTGGGGGAGGGGTTTTAGGGATGTTTCCTATGTGTAATTTTCACCCCTTTTGCTTTTCTCTGGTTGCACTCAGTCCATACTCAGTAAAAGCCCCTTTCTCTATGAAAAGGGAGTCGGGGTTTTTCTTTCCTGAGTATTGAAAGGAGTTTTATCTTTAATCCTTTATTGGCGCTAAGAGCTGGTTTGATTACTTTCCATGTGATTAGGATCACCCAGCATCTTTAACCAGTGGTGGGATTCAGATTTTTTAACAACCGGTTCTGTGGGCGTGGCTTATTTTACGGGTGTGGCTTGGTGGTCATGTGACCGGGTGGGTGTAGCTAGCTGGTCATGTGACTGGGTGGGCATGGCTATGTGCATAGGGACTACTCAGAGGACTGAAAACAGTGATTTCTGACCGGTCCTCGCACTATTGACTGGTCCTCGTACTTATGACTGTCCACACATTTATGCCCGTTGGGCATTCTTAACAACTGTGCCACTCATTTCACAATTGGGGTGCTTCCCTTCACCACGGTGACAAGATAGGGCACAAAATGTAAAATGTGAGGACAGTTGCAAGTGTCAATTTCTCAGCCTCCCTGGCCCTCCTGTGAGCTCAGCCGAGCGATGTCTGGAACTGAGGGGGAATTTGGCTTTGCAGAGTGAGAGGGACCCTCTGTGTGGAAAAATGGAGACTGACCCGGAGGCTCTGTGCAAACTCCCTTTTTCCTCTTGTCTGAATGGAGGAATTCAGCTGATCCCAGTCAGGGAGGGAAGTGGATGATGGGGCTCCAGGAGACTCTGATGGGGAAGGAATCTTTCCCAAAGAAACAGAGAAACCTGCTGTGTCTCAGGGCTGGGAGGGGGTCTGATGCCCCCACTGGGGCCCCCAAAGGCTGCAAAAAACAGAGTGAGTGAAATTGGAAGGGATGATTTAAAAAAAACCCTCTTCCTCCTTGTGAGAAGAGAAACTCCTTTTTTTTTTTTTTTTTTAACATTTTTTATTGAAAGACGTACATAACACAAAAGAAAAACACAATAACGTTGAACAAACAAACAAACAACAAACTACCTTCACCTAGGTAGCTAAATTCCTAATTTTAGACATCCTTAGTCATATTTCTGTAGTTTTCTTTCTATATACATAATAGGTTAAATCCATCTTTAATTTACTATTAATACCTTTGATTTTACATTCACCATGTTACTTCTTGTATGATATCTTCCTAATATGTTCCTAACTATATGTGTATCTGTATGTATATTGTATAAATTCATTTTACTATATGCAGGGTCAATTATTCACTTTAGATAGCCATTGGTACCATTTTTGCCACACCTGGTAGTACATCGAATCTTCTTTATCTTGTATTTTTTTTGTCAATCTGTCCATTTCTGCGCATTCCATGATTTTAGTTATTATTTGACTGTCGGTTGGGATTGTATCTGATTTCCAATGTTGTGCATACGAAATCCTTGCGGCTGTCAAGATGTGTGTGATTAAATATCTTATGTCCTTGTCATAATGTTCTGTAAATATTCCTAATAAAAAAGTCTGTGGTTTCAACGATATATGCTGGGATGTTATTTGTTCTAATTTTATCCTAATATTGTTCCAGAATTGTTTGGCCTTGGGACAGAGCCACCACATATGATAATAGGTTCCCTTTTTTTCCCTACATTTCCAACAGCCCGGTGATACATTAAGGTACATCTTAGCGATTCTCGCCGGCGGGAAATGCCATCTGTAAAACATTTTTAATGCATTTTCTTTATATGCTGTTGATAGGGTTACCTTCTTGTTATATTTCCAAATTTTCTCCCATTCATCTAACTGTAACGAGTAACCAAAATTTTTCGCCCACGCAATCATATTTTCTTTAACAATTTCTTCTTGTAATGCCTGTGCTAGTAAATAGTTATAAAATTTTGTTATCGATTTTTCAATGGGGCCTAAAAATATTTTATCTAATTGACTTGGTTCTCGTTGTATTCCATATCTCTCCTTGTCTGAGTTGTATTTGGTTTTTAATTGAAAGTAGGGTAGCCAATCCAATTCTATTTCTTGTTCTTTTAATTGTTCTCTTGTTTTTAGATTTCCTTCTTCTGTCAGGAGCTCATGATATGTTTTCATCTTACTTGGGTCTAGAGTGTTAGGGTAAATCTGAGCCTCCATCGTGGAGACCCATCTTGGCATTTCCATGTATTGCAACTTTTTAATCTCGTGCCAAATTTTAATCAAAGGTGCTCTAACCATATGTCTGCAGAATTGTCCCTGTTTTATGTATTTTTCGTCCCATAAATATGCGTGCCATCCTTTGGTTAAGTCTGGCCCTTCTATTGTTAATATTCTTCTATTTCGTAAATTAATCCATTCCCGTATCCAAGTTAATACTGTCGCTTTGTAGTAAAGTTGCCAATTAGGTAAGCCCATCCCTCCTCTCTCTTGGGCATCCTGTAAATATTTTAATTTTATTCTGGCCTTTCTTCCTTGCCATATAAATTTAGCAGTCATCTTATCCAAATCTTTAAAGAATGCTTTGCCGGGATTAATTGGTATTACTCTAAACAGGTATAAAATTCGTGGAAGTACATTCATTTTTATTGTCGATATACGCCCAATCATTGATAACTGTAGTTTATTCCATTTCTGCAAGTCTTTATCAATTTGTTTTTTGAGTTCTGAATAATTATCTTCCTTCAAAGATGATACTTTATTAGTCATTTGTATCCCTAAATATTTAATTTTCTTCGTTATTTGTATCCCCATTAACTCTTCCAATTTTCCTTGTTGGGCCTTTGTAATATTTTTTGTTATAATTTTAGTTTTTTGCATATTTATTTTCAGTCCTGCTACTTTCCCAAATTGTCGTATTTTATTCAACACCTTAGTGCCGGCCTCTAGGGGGTTGTCTACTATCAGTACCACATCGTCTGCAAAGGCCATCAACTTGTATTGTTGGTTTTTTATCTTAAGTCCGGACAGCTCCTTGTCCCTCCTAATCTCTTCCAATAATATTTCTAAGGTTAGTATAAACAATAAGGGGGACAGTGGGCATCCCTGCCTTACTCCTCTCTTAATTTCAAAGCAATCCGATGTCTGGCCGTTAATCAATACTCTTGCTTTTTGGTTTTTATATATATTCTGTATCATCGGGATGAATTTGTTTCCTGCTTCCATTTGTTGTAATTGTGTTATTAGAAATGTCCAATTCAGGTTGTCAAATGCTTTCTGTGCGTCCAAGAATATTAGTGCCAATTGTTTGTCCGGGTGATATTCATAAAATTCTAATGTGTCCATTATTATTCTCGTATTTGTTTGGATTTGTCTACCGGGTATGAATCCATTCTGGTCTTCGTGTATGTATTCTGCTATGAATGTTTTTAATCTGTGTGCCATGATTGATGTAAAGAGTTTATAATCTGCATTCAACAGCGAAATTGGCCTATAATTTTTAATATTTTCTCTGTCTGCATCTTGTTTTGGTATCAGGGTAATTAATGTGTCATTCCATGATTGGGGAGTGTTAGCTTTCAATAATGCCGCATTGAAAAGTTGAGTTAGTACTTCATCCAGGGTCTGGTTCAAAGCTTTGTATAGTTCTATCGGTAAGCCATCTGTTCCCGGTGTCTTATTGTTTTTTTGTTTCTTCCTTATTTCCTCTACTTCTATCAGCATTATTGGTCTGTTCAAACACTCTACATGCTGGTCCTTTAACTTTTTCAAGTTAATTTTGGCTATGTACTCCCTCACATCCTCCTCATCTATTGCTTCTTCTGCATACAGTTCTCGGTAGAATTCAGTCGCTATTCGTTTTTTGTCTTCTTGGTTATAGTACATAGTTCCATCTTTATCCTTTAATTGTATTATCGTCCTTTTTTCCCTCTCTGATTTTAGCTTATGTGCTAACCATCTTCCCGTCTTATTAGCAAATTCAAAATATCTTTGTTTTGCAAATTTCATTTTCTTTGTAATTTCGGAAGTTGTCATCAGGTTGATTTGATGCTTAGTAAGTTTTAGTTCTTCTTTTATCTTCTGTCTATCTGGATTCTGTTGTAATTCCTTTTCTAGTTGCTGAATTTTGGTTATTAGTGTTTCTTTTAGTCGCTGTTCTTCCCTTTTCTTTTTTGCATTGAATGCTATTGTTAAGCCTCTAATATAGGCCTTAGTCGTGTCCCAAAGATTTTGTATACTAGTATGCTCTATGGAGTTAATTTGTAAGAAAATCTTCAATTCCTTCTGCATCCATTCTATATATTGCTTATCTTTCAACAGTTCTGTATCTAACATCCATCTTTTACGCTCTTGAACTCCTTTCCAACATATCTCAATTGGATTATGGTCAGCCCAGATATTAGCAGCTATTTCAATGCTTTTTAAAGTTGTTCTTAGTTGCGCCGTCATCCATGCCATATCTATCCTAGACCACGAGTTATGCGGGTTCGAATAATATGTAAATTGCTTTCTCTCTTTATTCACTTCTCGCCATGCATCTTTAAGCTGATATTCCTGCACCAAATCGTAGAAAGTTTGTGGCAATAATTTTTTCTTAGTTTTTTTCTGTTTGTTAGCCCCATAATCTTTTTCTATATTGTCAATTGCATTAAAATCTCCAATGAGGCAAATATTTTCATAGTCCAATTCCTTAATCTTCTGATGGATTTTTTGAAAATAACTCATTTGGGCAGTATTTGGTGCGTAGACTGTTATTAATAATGTTTTTTTCCCTCCTATTACTATCTCTACCATTAGTATTCTGCCTTCGTCATCTTGATATACTTGCTTTGGCTGTAAGTGCTTGTGCGCATACATGGCGATGCCTTTTTTTTTCTTTTCTGCTAAAGATGTATATAATTCTCCTAATCTGTTAAATTCTATTAATTTACGGTGTTGTTTCTTTATATGTACCTCCTGCAATATTATAATGTCCATTTTCATCTTCTGTAATTTTTTAAATGTTCTTGTTCTTTTTGTAGGTGAGTTGAGTCCATTGATGTTTAATGATATTAATTTGACTTCTCCCATTTTTCCAGTTTGTCTTTAGTTGGTTTTCTGTGTTTTGGTGTTGTCTCCAGTTGGTTTCGTCTTTTCCCTAGCTCCCTCTCTTTCCATTCTTTCCTTTTCTCCCCTAGTTCTCGGTTCTCTTTGCTCCTCTTGTTTTCCCATTTCTCTTTGAGTTGGTCGTTGTCTATCTTCTTCCACATAGAAATTTGTTTCAAAAAATTCCTGTGCTTTCTGTATTGTGTCCAATTTATATCTCCTATCATTCCATGTTACCATGATTCCTTCGGGCATTAGCCATCTAAACATTGCTCTATGTTTATTCAATTCTATTGTTAAAAAGTTATAACTTTTTCTAATTTCCCTTATTCTTCTAGGTATCTGTTTAAGAACTATTATTTCTCTTTCTTTGTATGTTGGTGGTGTTTCCCTCATTATCTTATATACTTCTTCTTTGATTGTTTTTCTCGCAAAGCGAACATGGATCTCTCTGGGGAGCTTATGCCTCCGAGCATAATTTGTGAAGACCCTATATACTTCATCCAATTCTATACTTATTTCTTCTTTCGATTTTTTTGTCGCTTCTGCCAAAATTTCTGTCATTATTTGCCTTGGGTTCTCTTCTTTAGTTTCTGCCACATTTTGAAATCTCAGAAAAAAGGACGATTTTTCCATTTCGAGAAAGGAGATCGAATCCTCTAATTCTTTATTCATCATCATCTGTTCGTGTTCTCTCCTCTCCATTTTCTTATCTGTCTGTTCCATCTGCTGTTCTATTTTTTGGATTCTTTGTTCATTTTTAGTTATATCTTGCTGTATTTTCTCCATTCTGTCGTCCATTTTTTTCAGGTGGTCTTTTATTTCTACAACATTGGCTGTCATCTCTTCGTGGTTTTTCCTACTCTCTATTTGATTGCTGGCAATCGATTCTTGTGTTTTACTCATCCCCTCCTGTATGCTTATTAATATCGATTGTATATTCTGCATATTAAATTGTTGAGGTGGTTTTTCTTTATCTGATGCCAGCATTGTATCTATAGATTTTTGATGTAGAGGTGATGTAATTGTCCCTATGCGGGTTGCTGATGTTCCCTTATTAGATTTGGACACGGTAGATGTAGAAGTGTATGACATTCTAACTTTTGCTTTTATATAATCCCAGTTTATCATACACTGCAATATAACACACTGTATTCCTAATATGTATTTTGAGTTCAGGGGTTAAATTTTCCAAAGGTGGGAGTAGGGAAAAGAGCCTCCAATTCAGTGACTCATTTTAAATTCTCTCCTTAAGTATATTCAATTTCCTACTTACTATCTTTCTACTTCTTTATAATTAAACAATTGGACATTTATACAACACAGATCAAGCTTAAATATCAGTTGCTTTCTTATTCTCTTTATCTCTTATTTTCTTTACTATTGAATACTGTTATATATTATATAAATGGATAAATAAATCAGCAGATCATCAATTCCTTACTTCACTTAGTTAAATTCTATTCCAATTCAATCAATGTAATAATTAAATGCCTAAAACTAATTATCCAATATATTAACTAATCAATAAAACAGTACCCTTATATCAATCCCTAATTCTACAATGTATATTATGTTATATCTTAACCCTTATAGCTTAATTTAACTTATGTGTCTATTCCAATATTCTTAAATTATTAAATATTGTTAACCAATTATTGTTAAATTATTAAATTGTTCAATAGCAGTTTAACACAATCAATATATTAAATGTTATCACAGCAGCAAAAATATTATGAAGTGCACGATAATCAAAAAATTAATGTAGTTATACTTCCAAACTTTCAGCAATGGATGCCCTCTCTGAATTGCTGACTCATTCCAGTCTCACTGTTGTTGCATCATTTTCACTGCTTCCTGGATTCGTCTTTTAAATTAGATTCCTTCGTTCCTCAGGTTGGGAAAGATTAATCACAGTTAATAATGTTCCTATTTAGTCCCAGTTCAAATTCTCACTGTGAGAAGTTCAAAAGTTCAAAAGTCTTACTTTTGTTTCAATTCACTTTATATTTGCTGCTACCGGAAGTATCTCGCAGAGTCTGTTTAAGTTTTATTGTGTTTCACTCTCCAGTCCACAATCTCAAAACCATGGATCTTTCTGTTCAATCCCAATTGTTGTGGATTTCTTTTCCCTCTGCGTTAAAGTTTATTCCATCTGACACGGTAAATCCTCCACTATCAAATCTTAAATCCTCCGTCCCGCAACGTCTCCGCTGTCAAATCTCTCTCAGTCCTCTTCGATCAATCAAGTCTCCCTCTCGGCAGTCTCTGCCTCTCCTTCCGAATCGCAAAGTCAATATAGGCAATATCTTTCACTTTTCCTTTTCTCCAACTTTCGTTCCACTCCGCTGCCTCCCATACACAATCCTGCGCTCCCGGTTGGCTTCGTTCCTCCGCTCCCCTCGTCTCCGCTCGCCGCTTTCTCTGGCTCAAACTCACCAATTGCTCCGGAGCACTTCTTTCCCCCGTCCTTTCTCCCCTCTCAACTCGATTCACTCTCCCTTTTGTTTCTCTTTAGGTTTTCTTTATATGGTTGATGCCTTCCGATCTTCTGCTTCCTTCTCTGGGGTGGTTTACAGCGTTCAGGCCAGCCCGGGGGGGGGCTGGGATCTTTCTTGAACGGGATTAGGGGGAAAATCCCTGAACCTACGGGGTGTTTGCGCTCACCTCCGGGGTCCTACAGATATCCCCTTTTGTCTGCCAACCTCTTCGTAGCTGGCAGTGCCCGCAGATGGGCTCCCGAAACAAGAAAAGGGAGAAAGGAGACAGAGCGGTGTCTCCTTCCTTCCCAACACGCTGGCGCTACCACCGGAAGTCCTAGAAGAGAAACTCCTATATCTGCACAAGGCTAGGACAGATTCCATGCAAACAGAAGTAGGAAAGACAGTTTTTATTTTAGTTATATTTTCCCCCATTGTTTTATTATTTTTACAAATAACTAAAGGAGGTGAACATGTCCAACTTTTCTTCTTCCTCCTCTATTCCCCACAACAATCACCCTGTGAGGTGGGCTTGTCTGAAAGAGAGTGTCTGTCCCAAGGTCAGCAAACAGGCTTTCAGGGCTAAGGCGGGACTTGAACTCAGGATCTCCTGCTTCCTAGCCTGCTGCCTTAACCATTGTCAATGTTAAGGCAGGGCGGATTTTGGGCAAAGGCCCTGCTGGTCCCCACTGCCTCCTCGTCTTCCAGCAGAACCCCAAGTCTCCCCTCCCCCCGGGTCTTTCTGGCGTAGAGCAGCCCCATCCGAGAGCAAAGGAGAGAAACTCCTGGACACAGAGAGCCCCTCCCCCCATCACAGCCCCTCCTCTTGCCAGGGTTCATCTAAGACTCACTGCCTGTGGGGGGCAGCATAGAGTCTGGCCCTGAAGTCCTAGCTGGGCCCTGGGAATGGAAATCAGGGCCTCCAGGTGATTGGCTCGAAGCCCCCAGCTACCTTCGCCTAAGGCGGGACTAGAACTCAGAGTCACTTACTGATTGGTTCAAAGTCACTAAAGCCCCACCTTTTCTTGATAGGTTGCAAGATAGTGTTAGCAAGAGTCTGCTCTCTACATGGGGCTCCCCTTGGGGTGCACCCGGAGGCTCCAACTGGTCCAGAATGCAGCTGCGCGGGTGATTATGGGAGCGACAGGGCGCTCCCACGTGACACCACTCCTGTGCGAGCTGCACTGGCTCCCAGTGGTCTTCCGGGCGTGCTTCAAGGTGTTGTTTGTCACCTTTAAAGCACTCCATGGCATAGGGCCGGGGTGTCTGCGAGACCGCCTGCTGCTACCGATAACCTCCCACCGGCCAATACGCTCGCACAGAGAGGGACTCCTCAGGGTGCCATCAGTCAAGCAATGTCGGCTGGCGGCCCCCAGGGAGAGAGCCTTCTCTGTGGGGGCACCTGCCCTGTGGAACGAGCTGCCTCCTGAAATTTGTTTGATCCTGGACCTCCGCGCTTTCAGAAAGGCCCTTAAGACTTACTTATTTCAATAAGCCGGCCTAGCTTGATTGGTTTTAATGGGGTTTTTAAAATTTTGATATTATTGATTTTTGGGTTTTAAATTGGGTATTTTAACTTGTAGATTTGAGATTTTAATACTGAAACGCCGATGATTTAATTTAATTTTAATTTTTTTTAAATATTTGTATTGTATGTGTTTTAATTTGGCTGTTCACCGCCCTGAGTCCCCCCAGGGAGAAGGGCGGTATATAAGTTGAAATAAAATAAAAATAAATAAAATAAAGTCACTAAAGCACCACCTTTTCTAGATAGGTTGCAAGATAGGCTGGCCACTGCCTTTTCCTCAAACTACCCCTGGCGTTTCCTGGTGGTCTCCCAACCCTGCTTAAATCCAGCCCTGCTTAAGCTTTTCCAAATCAGCCTGCTGCTGCATCCTCCAGATAGTCCTCGACTTACGACCCGAATTGGGACCAGAAATGCCATGGCTAAGCTAGGTTGCTAAGTGAATGTTTATTGCCACAGTTGTTAAGCGAGTCACTAGGGTTGTTGAGTGAATCCTGCAGTCATGAAACAAACCCCGTTTCGCCCACTGACTTTACTGAGGGGTGAAATGCTCCCAGTTCGGACCGGCTCCGTTTCGTTTGTGCTCCTGAGCTTCTCCAGGGTGCACCAGAAGGATGAACTAGCTCTGCACCAGAAAGACGAGAGGGGTCCTGTGGCATCATCCAGGCTATCAGCCCTGGATCCATTTTGAATCTTCAGGGCTGCCACAGCGGAGAGGCCTGCGATGGGAATCGGGAGGGAGAAAGGAGGTGAAGCCAGAGAATAGTCACAACCACATTCCTTTCCCGTGGGACCAAGGACACTTGCTAACACCTGGGCAAGCGTTCCTGAACTCGGGGTGACTTGGGGATCAGGACCCTGATTGGTACATGTGAGGGCTTGACAGTGGACAGGGGCAGGGATTGAGTTTAGTAGAGGGGTTGGGAAAATGCAGGAATTCAGATTCGGGTTTTCCCAGATGTGCCAATATGACTTCTCTAATAAAGGAACTTGTTAAGTATTGAATAGACGAGCGCAGGAACCAATCAGGAGCAAGTAGCTGGACAGGGAAAATTAAAGGCACGTCAGTGGCTGAAGCCGTGGACAGCTCCGTTTAAAAGGGGCTGTTGCGGCTCGCATTGCCATTGCTGTACTGGAGCCGAATGAAGCTGTTTAAACTGCCGAACGTGTCCTGCCTCCTCAGTCTGCAACCACTACTCACCACTGGCGACGAAGGTGGGATCTCAGAAGGACAAGAGGACACTAGGCTGCTGAAACCTCCACGTGGCAATCAACGGCCATCGAAAATACAACGGCCAGCGCAAGATGTCTTCAATGATTCCACCTACACGGTTCAACCCGGCAGGAGAAGACTGGGAATCGTACATGGAGAGATTCCACATGTTCCTGGAAGCAAACGACTTGCTGAGCTTGTCGGAACAGAGGAAAAGGACGCTATTCCTCTCGCACTGTGGAGCCTCTGTTTTTAAAATGGTGAAAGCTTTAGCCTGTCCGGCAGAACTGAGAACTATGACCTGGCCGACACTCCAGGGCATCCTGAAAGCACACTACACACCCCAAGCCTCATCCCTTCTGAGACGGCACGAGTTCTACAGGAGAGACCAAAGGGAGGGAGAATCAATAAGCGAAATAGCCACCGCTTAAGATTTTTCTCCAACCTGGACGAGACAATGAGAAATCGGTTGGTCTTGGGACTGAGGGATCTCACCCTGCAAAGCCGACTACTTGCTAAGCCCAGGATAACTTTCCAAGAGGCTATGGAAGAAGCGCTGCAACCGAAGCATCCCAAAAGTCTGCAGCCGCAATGAAAAAAATGAATAAAGGGCCGCAAGGGAAGGAAGAATCCTCAATCCACTATGAGGATGTAGGAAGTGATGCTGGGGAAGGTAGTTCAAGAACAAGACAATTGACTTCTGCTGTCCTTCAACGTGGCCTCTTGTCTCCAGAGATTGCTGGGAAGGTCACCCAGAGTTATGGAGTCTGGGGCCACTTGAAGTCAATGCCATTGAACTCTCCTCTTGCCTGTCTTCTAATGCCAAGGAGGCCATCAGTGCCCTTCAACTCTGCCCAATGTTAAGAGTGGGGCCTGTTCGAAATTCTGTTTTATATCAGAATCCCATATATCAATCCTCATTGCAGCTGATTTTAAAATTGCTCATTTCCCATCTTTTGCTAGCAATATTAAATTTTGGATAACAGCTCATTCAGAAGCAGGAAAGTGACAACCTGTGGAGAATATTGTTGAATAGATAGGCAGAAAATTATAAAGTGGACGGAAGTTTTTATTTTTATTTTTTCTTGTCATTTCCAAGTTCATATAATGCACTAAGATTCTTTATATTTTGACCTTTCTTAGTTTATTAAGTTCCCCCAGCCCCCCCCTTCCCTCCCCCTCCCCCTGTCCCCACTTTTCTTTTATGTACTCTGAGAGCTTCTGCACCAAAGACAAATTCCTTCGGTCTCCAATCACACTTGGCCAATAAAAAAAAATTCTATTCTATTCCAGGCTGAGTCCGGCTGCCTTTTCCTCCAGTGCAACCCCAGATCCCCCTTGGGAAACATAGCCCTGCATGGCTTCTGCCCCACAGGAACCTCTCCTGGAAAGACACGGAGCCCAAGCGAAGCTGGAGAAACCCCGGGGGCTGCGTCCCCCCAACATCCAACTCTGGGACCCATAAACCAGGTTCATCTCTTCCCAGTGTGGGAAGCCCCCCCTCCACCGAAGCATGGAAAGAAGTGGCAGTGGAACATGGGATATGGTCTCCCCCGTTTCCAGGACTCAGAAGATGGAACCTGGAGGGAGATTTTGCTCTGTTTTCCTTCCCCAACACGAGGCTCCCCAGCTTCCTTCTCCCCACTCATCCAGGCAGAGTCCTGTCTGGCATCCCTGCAAGAGCCCCCTTGCCTGGCCTGGCCTGGGCCTGGGAAAGGGAGGCAGAGGAACATGGGATATGGGCTTCCTCATTCCCAGTCTCAGAGAATGGAAGTTTAAGGGGATTTTGCATAACAGCTTTCCATATCCCTCCCTCCCTCCCTCCCTTCCATGGATGAGTTGCTTCCTTTACTTCTCCATCTCTTTTCACTTGCTTTTCTCTCACTTCTCCCTCCCTCTGTTTGTCTGTGCATGTGGGTTTTTTTTTCCAACTATGCAAAGTTCTGATAAATAGTTTTTCACTATTTTTTTCATTTAGTTCTTGGAGTCAGGCCACACTATTGCATCAGCCCTTTTGTCACTGAGCATCAACTTTCAAAGTAAAGTAAAGTTTGGCTCCAACTCAACAAGCAGCCATTTGAGATCTGTGACATGCTCGGGCATTAACTGCCCCTGAGCTTTTCTCTCTAATTGCTATGCCAACAAATGTCACATTTCTTTTTATCTTCAGCCACAGGTGCCATGTATTCCCTCTGGGGCCAATTTCAAGGCTGTAGATCCCAAACCTCTCAATTCTAGATGACAGACTTAATTCCATCTCTGCTCTATCATTATGAACCACATAGGGATTATTTCCCTCTCACTTCCCTCCAGAAAAACACCCAACAATCTCAGAGCTCAAGAAGTCATTGAATTATCCAGAGATCCCTCCTGAGAGGGAGAATTATTATCCTCCGAGTTTTCTCTCTGCTCTTTAGCTGAATCTTCTAGGGGAGACTTTGGGCAGAGACCCAGGGATTCGGGGGCAGCTTCTCTCTTCTCCCCGAAGGCCCAGAATGGAAAACTTTCCTGCTGGAGAACTTGGCTTCAAGCAAAAAGTTTCACTGAACAATTTGAGACTCTGGACTTCCCTCCCCACTGAAGATCAGGGCTGCCTGGATCACTTCCCATCAAAGGGGGCTTCCCTGGGGAAAAGAAGAGCTGAGGGCAAAGGGAGCCCTCTTTCTGCCTGTCAGGGTCACCCCCCAAAAGATCCCCTTTTTCCATCTTCCCAAATGAGAGCTCAGCTTTCTTCCACGGGGTGCAAATTTCTTCTTGACTCCCTTCACACACACACCTTCAAGCCCCTCTTTATCGTGTAGAAGGGTTGGGGGTCCTGGGCCTTCCAGATGTGATGGGGTAAGATCTTTCTCCCTCTTCCAATGGGAACTGGCTGGGAATGGGACCTTCGGGGCTCCACCAGATGTGGAAGAGAGATGTCACTTTGCTGGGCTCCTTAGTTATCAATATTCTATTCTGAGACTTGTGGTAGTTTGTGTGTGAGAGGGAGGGAGGGAAAAGAGAAAGAGACACTAGAACAACCCCAGAACTCTGCCCTCCAACAGATATCCTGGACCACAAAACCCATAATTCCCTCTTTATACCAGACTTCTCCCTCCAACTCCCCACTCCTTTCCCCAGGCCCTTTTAGCAGTTCATTGGCTGAGATAGTCACATGTGATGTCTGTAAAGACTTAATCCCTTTTAGTCTCTGGTGCATCACATACAGGCAATATCTGACACCTCCAACCACCCCACCCCCACCCCCACAGGTGTTTCTGGGGTCGAGCAGCCCCATCCCAGAGCAAAGGAGAGAAACTCCTGGACACAGAGAGCCCCTCCCCCATCACAGCCCCTCCCTCTTGCCAGGGTTCAGCTAAGACTCACTGCCTGTGGGGGGCAGCATAGAGTCTGGCCCTGAAGTCCTAGCTGGGCCCTGGGAATTAAAATCGGGGCCTCCAGGTGATTGGCTCAAAGCCCCCAGTTACCTTCGCCTAAGGCAGGACAAGAACTCAGAGTCACTTACTGATTGGTTCAAAGTCACTAAAGTCCCACCTTTTCTTGATAGCTTGCAAGATACGTTGGCCGCTGCCTTATCCTCAACCTACCCCTGGCATTTCCTGGTGGTCTCCCAGCCCTGCTTAAGCTTGTCCAAATCAGCCTGCTGCTGCATCCTGCAGATAGTCCTCCACTTACAACCAGAATTGGGACCAGACATGGCATTGCTGAGCTAGGTGGTTGCTAAGTGAGTTGTGCTGAATTTTACAATGCTTATTGCCACCGTTGTTAAGCGAATCACTGGGGTTGTTGAGTGAATTCTGCAGTCATGAAGCAAACACCATTTTGCCCCCTGACTTTACTTGTCATAAATCCTTGTTGATTGCCAGGCACCCAAATAGCGACTCTGTGTCCAAGGGGATGCTGCACTAGTCGTAAGTGCGAGGACCCACCATAGACGGCTTTTTTTAATGGCCGTGGAACTTGGAACTGTCGCAAAATGAATGGATATAAATCGAGGACTTCCTGTAGCTTTGTAGGTTCCCACTAATGTGGACATCTGGATGGAGATGCCCATCCTGTCAGCCGCATCCAGAGGAGCCAAAGGGAGTTGTCCTTCCTCCCACAACCGTCCCTGGGAACAGGGGCTCCTCCAGTAGAGAGCACGTCCAGCAAGGCCTCTGAAGGGCCAAGTGGATTCTGTCAGTTGTCAGGGAGGTTGTGGCCAAGTGTGAGATTGTGCAGGCGCTGGGGATCCTTACCCACCGATTGAATGGCAAAAATACACCATAGTATATTAAAGTCCCTAATAGAGAAACTCCTTTACAAAAAATGCTCATGTTATTCTTATATCATCATGAATAGAAGCAAGAAAATCCTTTTTTTTTCAATTTAATCCTCTTTGTCTCCACCAGCTGACTGAGTCTCAAGCCAAGCCAGATCCAAATCCAGAGGCAAATGGTAGATACTCATCACTTTGACATTGAATGAGTGTTGAGAAGGTGGGATGGAGATAGTTCTCCACCAGAGTTAAGAGTCACAAACACACCATTATTTGTAGAAGGACTAATTTTTCTCTGGCCATTAAAGGGGATTCAAAATAATTCAATCCTTAAAATAGAACTATCATAAAAGGAAGAAGATTTTTTTAATGTGAGAAACATTTACCAATTCTAAAAAAACCCCCATTTGTTTCTATAAGGATCAGGAATTGTGTATCTATGAGTGGTTATAAAAATGTGGAACTTTGCAGGGGCCACGACAACCATTTCAATCACTACTTTAAACAAAAGTGAGCATCCAAGTGATGAGCTGAAGTTGGGATGGAGAGAGGGAAATCATCCGGAGTTTGTTGTGGAGGTTTTGTATCCGCTTGCGATGCACCAAACAAAGGAGTCAGAGGAGAGTTTAAAACAAACTGGTTTAATAAAATGAATAAAACAGACTCTATAAAAGAGTGTCAGTAGCCATCTTCCTTTTAGCAAGGCTCCTTCGGCTCTTTTTGGAGCCGCTCCATGCGAGGGAGTGCGGGTCTCCCTTCCTCAGGAGGAGGCTGGAGGGACTGACCCAGGGCTGCCTTTCCTGCTGGGGAGCAGCTCCTTCTAGAGTGGGTCAGAGCCCCTTACAAAAGCCCGGGAGCTGCGCTCTGATTGGCCTGTTCAAATATCCAAGCCAGAAGCCAACCAATAGGCACAGCAACCGCGAGGGAAATTTTCTCTCCCCCTGAAACACCAACTGTCATTTTATGTAAATCTTCATCCATTCGAATTGATAGTAGATGTACGAATACGGGAAATTTTGTGCCCAAGAACAACAATAGTCATAATATACATACTAAGGATTTTTTTCTTCTTCTTTTGGAACTTTATTTTACAAAATTAGGGATTTTATTGCAGTACAATAAATTTTAGTAGTAAGCTTTCTAATTCTTCCATCGCTTAAGGGCAGATTCTTCGTCCTGGAATCATGTTTTGGCTCTAAGGTTATTTTATTTTGCTTGATGAAAGAAATAAAGTTTTGAATGTAAGTAGAGATCAGGAAATCTCTACTTTCTCCGTCTCTGCCGTGGATGGTCTGAGAAATCCGTGTCTCACCTCCTCAGTCGCTCCGTGAAGTCCTTTCTCATGTTCTCCTTTTCTTCCATCAAAGCCCTTTTCTCAATTACAAGGCTCTCAATTCTACGCTGGAGTTCCAGTCTCTTGTTCCCCATCACACCTATGATTGCTTCTTTTCTGTAGATTTAGAAGACCGGAGAGAAATTAGCCTTCTACGTTTTTGGCTTCCATCACCAAGCATAATTAAGTTCTTAATCATTTTTACCCTGCATTTGCTTTTATCTTATATACATAAACATATACACACACAGAGATATACACTTATTTCCTTTTGACCCCCCCAAAAATGGCTAGGGCCTCTTCTTTTTTAAAAAAAATTTGATTTATACGCCGCCCTTCTCCGGAGACTCAGGGCGGCTTACAATGCGTTAAGCAATAGCCTTCATTCAATATACTTTTGTATATTTTACGAAGTCAGCTTATTGCACCCACAAACTGGGTCTTCAATTTACCTACCTTAGAAAGGATGGAAGGCTGAGTCAACTTTGAGTCTGGGGAGATTCGAACTTACTAATTGCAGACAGCTGGAGTTAAATTACAATGCATTAGTCTGCTGAGCTATCCAGGCTCCTGGATAGGGGCCTTTTTTGGGTGGGGGATCTTCAGATCTTAAAACCTTTTTTTCTTCTTTTTTGGCTTTCATACCAGAAAAGGCACCAACCAATTGAAAACAATTTCCAAACTTTCTAATGGGGACAGAAGGGGGAGAAGACTGAACTGGTGAGAACTGGGTGGGAGCCGAGAACTGAGGTCAGTGAGCAGCAGAGGAGGAGATCAAAGCAAGGACCTCCTAAATTCAGAGGATTTGGCCAGGAAAAGTCCCTGTCAAGAGATTCATGATGTCTCCTACCCATCCAGGCAACGTAATTCAAGGCAGAACCTTGTGTAATGTGTGTCCAGGGTAGGGAGCTAAGGAGAACTGAATAGGAAATCCTGGGAGAGAAAGTCAGGGCTTCTCACTTCCGCAGTTTCTCCTCCACCTCCCTGCAGAGTTCTGCGTTCTTCTCTGAAAGCTGGGCATTTTTACGCAGGAGCTCCTCATTCAGGGAGAACGACTTTTGCTTTCTGTTGCTGTAAATAAGGAAACCAGAGAGAAATTAGACCCTTAAGTTTTTTACTTGACTCATCAAACATTTTCTTCCATTGAAAAATACTAAAAATGCCTTTTTGTTTGTGTCAGTGTATAAATTCAGTGTTGCTATTTCTACCAACAATCCTTTTATCACTTATTGGATCTTTTAGAAAGGCTCCATAAAAATGGCCAATGGGTAGAGTTTGAGGGACTTTAGATACACCTTGAGGGATACCTCCAGGGTAGTTTTAAGGGATTTGATTAGTGACTTAAATATTAAGGTTTAATGGGTTGATAAGAGTTGTTTATAAGAGTTGGATTACTTAAGTTTTTACTTCAGTATTTAGCAAAGAAAGTCTACACACCCCTATTAAAATGCCAGGTTTTGGAAATGTAAAATAAAAAATCAGACCAAGATAAATCACTTCAGAGTACTTCCTCCTTTAACATAACATATAAGATGTACAATTCAAATCAAAAAATAAACTGAAATCTTTGAAGGGAAAAAACTGATGTAAAATAGTAGTCATTAAATATGTGAAAAATCCGTTAAAGGGACTCTGCTCAAGCCCCCATCGAGTTCAGCTGTTGAGTAGGGGGTTTCTGGCATTTCTTCAGCTGCCTCTGACAGCAACAGCCTTGGTCTCCACATCTTCTAAGCCACCAAAGTCACCAGGCTCACAGGGAAGCATTGAGGTGGGGGGGGAGCAGCATCCTGCTCTGGGGCTGCTTTTCTTCAGCTGGAACTGGGGCTCCAGCCAAGGAGAGGGAATTACGAACAGTTCCAAGTATCAGTCAATTTCGGCACAAAACCTTCCGGCTTCTGCTAAAATGCTGAAGATGAAGAGGAATTTTCCCTTTCGATGCCACAAGGACCCAAACCAGGCCTCCAAGTCAACACAACAAGGGCTTCCCTACAAGGAGATGGAAGTTTCGGAATGGCTCCGGCAGAGCCTGGACCCAAATCCAAGTGGAGACCTGGGGAGGGGACTGGAAGAGGGCTGGGCACAGGAGAAGCTCCCCCTCCCCAATCTGACAATTTTGGAGCCCTTTTGCAAGGAAGAGTGGGCAAAGATTTCCAAGGCAGGATGTGCCATGTAGATCGGCTCTAAGGCCAAAAGACTGGATGCTCTCGTAAAATCCAAAGGAATTTCAAGAAAGGATTCATTTAAAAAATAAATGTTATATTTTATATTCTTTAGACAAAATGTAGATTTACGCGCCACTCTTCTCCCTTGGATTCCTCAGCAGTTGCCCCCCTGATGTTGCAGGAGTCTGGAAAAGTTAAAATAACAGCCGTGAAATCTAAATATCATCAGAGGCTTTGAGAAGCATTTTTTCTACAAGCTCTTCGGCCAAAGAGGTTTGAGGGAAAAAAATGCCTTTAAAAGCCTCTGGCGATCCCAGCTGAGTTGCCTGATCGTCAGAGGCTTTTCAAAGCATTTTTTTCTGCAACCTCTTAAGGTTGTAGAAAAAATGCTTTTAAAAGTTAAAAAAAAAAAGTTGGCCATGCCCACCCAGTCACATTAATCCCCCCACCAAGCCACGCCCACAAAATAAGCCACGCCCACAGAACCCACCCCTGCCCCAGAAGATTTAGATTGCTTACCTTGGGGGGGCGGGTGGTAAAGGACCGCTGAGGGGGAGGACCTTGGTTGATCGGGGGCAGGTTGCTGGCCCGTGAATTCATCTGCTGAAAAGCAATGGAGACCATGAGGACTTTGGGTCTGAGCCCAGGAAAAACCCTCAAGCCTGGTTAATCCAGGCCCCCTCACCCAAAAGAGCCATTCTGACTTCCAGGGTTTGGGTCCCATTGGGTACGTGTTGACAAATAATTAAAGAAATAAATATGACATACCTCCGTCTGTCCCCGTTGCCAGAGGATGGGCTGCTCCTCTGCAACCACTGGAAAACAAATAGACTTTTGTTATTAAATAGACCGGTTCTCCCTGGTTCTCTAGAACCGCTTGTTAATTGGATGAGCAGTTTGGCGAACCAGTAGAATTGCCTCGGCCTGGCCCCGCCTCCTGGCCTCCCTTGCCCGCCCCTTCTGGCCCTTCCCCTCCTGAGGGCCCCCCCCCACCCCCTGAGAAAATGATCTGTCTCAACATCCCGTAGACCAGGGGTGAAATCTAAAATTTGTTACTAGCGGTTCTGTGGGCGTGGCTTGGTGGGAGAGTAATGTGACTGGGTGGGCGTGGCAATTTTTTTTTTAACTTTTAAAACCATTTTTTCTACAACCTCTTTGGCAAAGAGGTTGTTAAAAATCCTTTCAAAAGCTTCTGACATCCCAGCTGAGTTGCCTGATCGTCAGAGGCTTTTTTTCTTTTAAATGCCTCTGACGATCAGGCAACTCAGCTTGGATCGTCAGAGGCATTTAAAAGAAAAAAAGCCTCTGATGATCACGTGGCCCAGCTGGGCATGGGGGTGGGAGGGATTTTTGCTACCGGTTCTCCGAAACACCTGCCTCCATCGCTACCGGATCGTGCAAATTTCCCGCTGGTTCCCTCTCTCTGCAAAGCGAAGAGATGGCAGAAAGGCTGCCTAGCCCAAAATGGGGCTGCCTCCAACTTCGGAATTGGGAGTGTCCAGAAAGAACAGGGGGACCAATGAGAATTCTCCCTTCTTTAGCGTCATCGGTCTCCGGGCAGAATTTCTCTTGACTTCACCCAATGCAGGAGAGAGTTCCATGCGGTTCTTTAGGCCAAGATCCCCCCTCCCACTTTCTCTGCTTCTCTCTCCTCCCCACAGAACTGGCTCTCCTCCCTCAGGTGAAGCCACCAAGGACTCTGCCCGGAGACCGATGACGCTCAAGCAGGGAGAATTCCCATTGGTGCTGCCGCAGGTTCTGGCCCTTTCCACCTCCAATGTCCAAGATCGATGCTTCCTCCCCCCAATTCAGCCCCCCCTTCTTCTTCTGGGGCTGGAAGTAGCTGGCCGGGACGGAGGCTCCTCCTTTCCCAGAGGAAGATTTCTGCTGGAGGGAGAGGTTGGGGATCATCCAGCACCGGATGAGAAGTGGGGAGGCGCACCCAACAGCCAGGGATGACTTGGGGGTCACAGAAACCCCCCATTCCGATGGGAAGCGACGGGAAGCCCTCCGCTAATCCAGGTGTCAAGGTTTCAGTTTCATCCTCAAAATAAAGTTAATTTCCAAGCATCAAACTTTAGGAAATATTCTCTTTATTGAGCGACAACCATGCAGACAGTACTGGCCCCTCTACCCAAAACCCCTCCTATTCCTTCCCCATTCACTGCTCCCCATTGGCTGTCTTCCAGATCACTCTCTCTTCTCTGTCTCTTCAGCACACAGGAATGTCACCCCTCCCATACATCTCCCAGGAGGCTGAATTCACCGAAAGCTTTTTTCCTCATTGCTTCTATGTCAGTATTGGAACACTGACACCCGGAAGAGGTGGAGAGGATCTGCTGGATCCTTTCCCCCCCAAGCTCCCTCCCCAACTCCCGGGGAAATCCTCCGCTCTGCTCTCTCGGGAAAGGTGTCGCTTCGATTCGTGGAAGAAAAACGCAATTTCCTTCCTTCAAACATGCGTCTCTCTCTCTCTCACTCACTCAGAACGTCTGGATGAGTCAGCCCCTTCTGATTTCAATCCCGATTGTGTCGGAATCTCCCTCCCTCCCTCTTCTTTCCTTCCTTCCTTCCTTCCTTCCTTCCTTCCTTCCTTCCTTCCTTCCTTCCTTCCTTCCTTCCTTCCTCCCTCCCTCCCTCCCTCCTTCTTTCTTTCTTTCTTTCTTTCTTTCTTTCCTTCCTCCCTCCCTCCCTCCCTCCCTCTTTCTTTCTTTCTTTCCTCCCTCCCTCCCTCCCTCTCTCTTTCTTTCTTTCTCTCTTTCTTTCTTTCTTTCCTTCCTTCCTCCCTCCCTCCCTCCCTCCCTCCCACCCTCCCTCTTTCTTCTTTCTTTCTTTCTTTCTTTCTTTCTTTCTTTCTTTCTTTCTTTCTTTCTTTCTTTCCTTCTGTCCGTCCTTTCTCCCTTCCTCCCTCCCTCCCTCTTTCTTTCTTTCTTTCTTTCTTTCTTTCTTTCTTTCTTTCTTTCTTTCTTTCTTTCCTTCCTTCCTTCCTTCCTTCCTTCCTCCCTCCCTCCCTCCCTCCCTCCCTCCCTCTTTCTTTCTTTCTTTCTTTCTTTCTTTCTTTCTTTCCTTCCTTCCTTCCTTCCTTCCTTCCTTCCTTCCTCCCTCCCTCCCTCCCTCCCTCCCTCCCATCCCCCCATTCCTCCTCTGGGGCTGGAAGCATCTGACCAGGACAGACACACACAAACACACACACGTACAAACGTTTCATTTCACAGATGAGGATTTCTGCCCTAGGAAGAGGTTGCGCTGGATGAGAAGAGGGGAGCTGCTCCCCCATAGCCAGGGGATCCTTTTCTTAGGTTTCATATTTTATTCTTCTGCACTGACCCGCCCAGGGATGTTGTGCATGAGATGGGAGTCCACCTCAGTCTCATCCATAAATGAAGAGAAGGTGTCACTTCTGGGTGGCCTCCTGTCCAGCCGATCCCAATGAAGGAGGAATCTGCATTCCGTCTGGGTCTCTGCCTGGAAAGAGGAGGGGGAGAGAAGAGAAACCCCTTCCCCTTCCTTTCCCTTTGGGTGACTCTTTAATTGCAAATGACTGAAGAGGAATCAGCCTGACCTGCTCAAAGCTTCAGAGGTCAAACCAGGGAGAAAGTTTCCCTCTTCAGAAGGGACCCCAAGTCTTCTGGCCATTCCTTGGTCTCTCTCTCTCTGCCCCTCCCTTTCCTGCTCCCTCCGGTCTTTTCCTTACCTGCAGTTTTCCTCCCCCATCACCTGCCACCAGGTGTCCTCAGCATATTTGTGGTGTTCCCTTACACAACTCTTACTCAGAAGAGTAAATCCCACCCAGACAGTGGACCTCAAAACAACCCAAAATACCCTGGAGCTGTCAGCTCTTCTTCTGTTGGTACATTTTCTTTCTTCCAATTCTGGGCAGAGACTATATGAGCGGCTGGTAAGATGTGTAATATTAAATATTTTATCTCCTTCGTAAATTTTTCTGTAAATATCCCTCGTAGAAAAGTCTCAATCTTGGAATGTGCCGAGATGGATAAACTGACCAAAGAACTTGAAGAAAAAGAGGACACAGAATACTAGAAGACTTGGCACAAATGGTCTAAGTGGTTGGAGGGGAGGAAAAACGAAGAAGAAAAATAGGGAGGAAAGATAGAAATGTTAAAGAATAAAGAAAGGATATGTTAAAGATAAAAATAGGAAATTGAAATGAATGAGAGAAATACATTCTATACACTGCAATCAAAATGTTGGGGACAAGAAGTAGATCGGAATAACAGAAAGAGAAAAAAGGGGAAATTGTGAATAACAAAGAAATCCACCATGCAGTAGCTATAAAGAGAGTTTGTTTATAAATGTTGTATGTCATGTATTGTATATTGTGTTAGAAAAATAAAATAAAAACAAAACAAAACAAAACACCCAGGAGCTGTCAATCATCCCTGGCCAGATAGAGGTCCCTGTCACAGTTGAAGAGGAAGGGATCCAGCGGGACGGCCAGTCTGAGAGGTTTGAGGGAGGAAGGGAGGGTGGAGGGGCCTCTGCAGATCCCCAGAGTCAGAAGGTCTGGAGGGGAGGAACCGGGTCCATCTGAACTCAAACAAAAGGAGGATTTCTGCCCCCCCCCCAATCTGGGCAGCTGCATCTTTTCTCTCCTCCCCCAAAGCAGAGGAAGCCCCTCCTTCTCCAGATGTTGCTGGCTACAGTTGTGGGAGTGAAGAAGGGCCCAGTTGTCTCAATCACCTCTCCTCACCTGCAACTTATACACCTGACCCTGAGATCAGGCTGGGGAGGGAGAAGGTTCAGGAGCCCCCAGGCCTCAGGACAGCTGCTGCCCACAAAGGCAGAAGGAGAAAGGGGGGGGGTATGGGCTTGGGCACAGCTCCCCTCGCCCCTCCCTCCATTCAACTCTCAGCCAGCAGCTACCGGGCAGGGGGAGCGAAGGGGGTGAAAGAAGAGTGGAGCTGGGGGTGGGTGGCAGGTGGGATTCCTCCTAGACCACCTGCAAGATGGGGGGGGGTGGCCTGTGCTCTTCCCTCCAGCGCCAGGTCAGAGTCTGCCAAAGGGAGAAGCAGCCCGAGTGTTGGGTGCGACAGTCCCAGAGGCTTCCTTGGCTCAAGGTCTCCAAGGAAGGATCGCCCAAGTCTTGGCTCCATTGTCCAAAGGCATCGGAAGGCAATGGGCTTTGTGAGGGGCCTGGAGCCTCTCTGGAGCTGGGATGAGTTTCTTTAGGAGGATGAAACACCTTTTGGGAAATCCTCCCTTCCTTGTGTCTCTTTTCCTGCCAGCTGTGGGCAGCAGGAACTGGCATGGTGGTCAGTGACGGGTGACCATTGGCCCTGCGCCCACCTGGCTGGACCCTGAGCTGAGAAGCTGGCAGGTCATCAGGGAAGGACCTCCCCATCACCCACACCCCGTGGACCCCTCCCTCCCTCCCTCCCTCCCTTCCTTTGGGACAGGGCTGGTTGGGTGACTTTCTTTCAAGATGGAGGCTAAGAACTCTTGAGCCACCTCTTCATTCTTGGCCTTTTGTGGGGGGTTGGAGATTTCTTCTGAGTGGCTTGTCCAGAGCAGCAAAGGCAGGAGAAGACACACAAGTGGGAGGCTGCCAATCAGGATGTCTCACTGCAGGGGATTCTTCCTCTTTCCTGGAACTGAGGAGGGAGACAGAAAGTGGGAGAGGGGAAAGAGCTCCTGGGTACAGACAGGGAGTCCATCTCCAGGAGGGGATCCAGGAGGCGTCTTAATCTGTCCCTGGGAGGGCTTTCCTCAGCTTGGCAATTTCAGATAGGTTCAACTACAACTCCCAGAATTCCCAGCAGAGCTTTGAATGCATCATCCTGGATGCTTCTGACCTAAGGGCCACCCAGCCCTGGGCCTTCTTGGAATTGTAGTCAACACACCTGCCGGATGATGGAAGGGAGAAGGGGCTCCTGGAGGCCATCCACTCGCGTGCGATTTGCAGACTGGATTCAGGCAAGACATGAGGACGTAAACCCAAAGGAACCAAATTGTGGGCTTCCTAGGCTGTTCAATCCAGTGTTTGTCAACTCTGGCAAGTGAAATGTATTAATTATTAGTTTTAAATTTCTTGAATTAAGCTGGAGTGGAAAGAAGAGAAAAAGGTAAGTATAGAAAAAAGTCCATTGTGCCACAAGACACAAACACAGACACACACACAGAGCTGGGGTGGGTTCTAAATTTTTTTACTACTGGTTCTGTGGGTGTGGCTTATGTTGTAGGTGTGCCTTGGAGGTCATGTGACCGGGTGGCCATGGCAATGTTATAGAGACTACTCAGAGGGCTGAAAAAAGTCATTTCTGACAGGTCCTCGCACTTTTGACTGGTCCTCACACTTATGGCCATCCTCACATTTATGCCCATGCTGCATTCTTAACAACCATGTCACTCATTTCACAACTGCTTCTCTTCACCATGGTGACAAGATAGGGCAAAAAACATAAAATGTGAGGACTGTCGTAAGTTTGAAGACTGGTCAAAAGTGCGAGGACCAGTCAAAAGAATCTTTTTCACCCCTCTGAGTAATCCATATGCACAAAAGGATACAGCAATAGAGAGGGATGAAAGAAGGAGAAGAGAGATGAAGAAGGAAGGAGAGAGAGGAAAGAAAGAGAAGGGAGGAAGGAAGGGAAGGGAAATTAAAGTAGGAGTGAGGGTAAGAAAGGGAGGAAGAGAGGAGCAGGAGAAAGGAAGAGGAAGAGAGGAGGAGAAGGAGAAGGGGAAGAGAAAGTAAGAAGGAAAGAAAAGAGAGAGGTGATAGGTTTGAGGAGAAAGATTGCTGCACAATAAAAAAGATGAAAGGGAAGAAAGCCAACCCCAAACAAATATAAAGATATTAAGATAAAGAATGAATTGTTAAACTTAATTTAAACAGTGTTTAGTCATTTCAATTAAATTTACAGTTTCTGTACAACAATATTGTACAGTTACAATATTTCCTTTTTGCCATATTTATTCCTCATCTATTTTTTTTTTAAAAAAACAATATTAACCTTCATCCTCATCTCTAATCTTAATCAAATTCAATTTTTCCCTTCTATTCTGTATTATACCCCTTCCCATTGTCATCTATTTTTATATCCATCTTCACATTGGTTAATTATGTAATTATGTAATACAGTTGCTTAATACAAATTCAACATTTTAATATAAATCAATTAGTTATATAACTATCTTTTTTGTATATTAATCAATATGAACATGAGTATTCCAATTATTTCCATGCAATCCAATTTCTTACAAATCAATTAATTATATTTACCAATAACAACAAACCAAATAATTTGCCCCATATATTCCTCCAAACCACAACTTAACCATTTCTGCTTTCAACACAATATACAATTAATAGTATCTCAATTATTACAATTCCTTAGTTAAATAGAGCTTTTTTTCTTTTGTGTTTTAAAATCTTGAACTCTCCTCTTTTGCCCTAAATTTCCCATTGTTTGCAGTTTTGCACCTACCTTTTTTGGTGAGGAAAAGGAAAAAGAAAAAAATCTCTCTCTGCCTCATTTTGCCACATTGCACCAAAGACCTTGCTTTGCTTTCAGTTTTATTTCTTCAACATAGCTAGGGGGAAAAAATCTACTCCAGCACTCTCCAGCTAGCAACAACAGAGCTCTGCGCAAAACAGCTGAGAGCAAATCAGCTGAGAGTCGGGAAGCCGATCTAATCAACTTGTGCTAATTAACCTATGTGGAAGCTGTAAGGGGCTGTTTTTTCTATTTTTGCAGGCATCTGTCTACTCATTTGTTTTCTTTTAACACTGATCAGCTGTAGGGCGGCCCTTTGAAGCCCCACGGCAAGAGTTTAAACAATCTTTTTCCCTCTAGCCATCAGCTGGGACTCAGGAGGCAGCAATAAATTGGGCGTGGGCAGGGTAAGCGAACGGAGACTGGGCCGGGAACCGGTTCAGGGGCGTGGCCAGCCAATCTTATTACCGGTTCTCCGAACTATTAAAATTTTTTACTACCGGTTCTTGCGATCCGGTGCGAACCGGGAGCAACCCACCACTGTCTCACTCTACTTCCTTTTGTTAAGACTTGAGAAGGGGATTGATTAATTCACCCCATGAATTATGGACCTCCTGCTTCTGCTTCTGATGCTGCTTTTGTCCCATCCAGTCTCTGGGAAGCCTGCTGAGTTTGGAGCACCAGGATGGAAAACAACCATGGAGCTTTTACAGCCCAAGAGACCATCTCGTTGGTATGATCATAACTATGACCAACAGTGCTTCTTCTAGTCAGTCTCATTTGTTAGTGATGAAGTTGCATTCCCTCTATTTGCAGATCTAACGCTCCCCTCCTTTTCATCTTATTTCACTTATTTCTACATTACTGGACTTATCTAATTTCCTGAATGATTTGATTTCCATGACTTGACTCTTTTTTCATATTTTGTGGAATAGACTCAAATCCAAAGGTAAAAATCCTGGATCCATCGCTAGACTACTGACCTAACTGATCCTTGGTTTTGGATCAAATTGGCTTGAGGCTCGGTAGACTTGTGGAGCCAAAGATTGAGATTTTAAAAAGGAATTGGTTGTTGCTGTTTATAATAACATGCACATTTTTTTTTTGCAGTATGCTTTCCTTTGGTTTTATAAAAACCTTAAAATCCATTTTTGCCTTTCAATTTTTGAACAAGAATCTCCAGCTCCTGCACAACCTCACACTTGGCTACAACTTCCATGACAACTATTTGAGCACTTTACGTACTTCAGAGGCCTTGCTGAACATTCTCCTCACTGGAGAAGCCAATGTCCCCAACTACAGCTGTGGAAGGAAGGAGAACATTTTGGCTCTTATTGATGGAACACACAGGGACATCTCCAACCAGATATCACCGTTACTAGGCACCTACAAAGTCCCACAGGTTTGTGTGTGTTTTTTCTATCTGATAAGGTGATTGGGATGGCTGTGAATGAGCAATGGATGCAATTATATTGTCAAGAGCTGTGTTCAACCATATTAATGAAGGTATAAATTATGTTATTTACATAATTTATATTATGTTGTATTTATATTATTTTTAATGTATATTATGTTAATGTTCAAATTCATCATAAAAGGCCTGAAGAGAAATAAGGTCCCTGGAGAGGACTTTCTACTAGCTATTTGGCTGTTCAAAAAAATATCCCTAATTGTGGGTCCCTCCATTGGCACTTTCATTTTCACATGTAAATAACACCTGCCATATTGTCAAAAGCAGATCATGTCAGACAAATCTTATTGCATTCTTTGACAAAGTGACTAAATTAGTAGCCCAGAGAAATGTTGTGGATAGGATTTATTTGGACTTCAGTAAGGCGTTTGATCAAGTAGACCACAGCCCACCACTTGATAAGAGAGAAAAATGTGGGTTAGGCAGCATCACCACCAGATGGATTCATAACTTGCTGACCAATCACGTTCAACATACAGTCCTTAATGTAACTGCGTATTTATGGAGAGAAGTATGCAGTGGGGTATAGCAGGGCTATGTCTTGGGCCCAGGACTCTTCAACATCTTCATCAGTGATTTGGATGAAGGGATGCATGGGGAACTCATCAAATTTGCAGACAACACCAACTTGGCGGGAATAGCCAACACTTAAGGCTCAAGAGACAGAAGGATCTTGACAGACTTGAATATTGGGCGCTTTCTAATTAAATGAAATTCAATAGTGAAAAAAGGAAGGCAAGAAAAACAAAATGCACAGGGACAGTATAGGTGGTACCTCGCTCAATAGTAGTAGCTGTGAGAGGGAACGTGGAGTCTGAGTGGACAAGCATTTAAATATAAGCTAGACGTGTGCTGCAGCTACCAAAAGAGCCATCGTGGTCTCCAGAATTTTTGGATGCTCTCACACTGGAAATTTTTAACAACAGATAATACACACACACTATATATGTCTCAGTCTGGATATTAATTTCTTAACAGGAATAATGAAGGCTCCTGAAGTACACATGGCTAAGGTCATGATGGTGAAGCTACGTTCACAGGTGCACGTGAAGCCATATTGGTGGGCACGCGAGATCAGCTCCGGCACACATGGGTGCACCAGCCAGTTGATTTTTGGGCATTCTGGGCCCATCAGAAGTCAGGAAACACGCTGTTTCCAGCCTCCAGAGGGCTTCTGGCGGGGTGGGGAAGGCCGTGTTTGCCTTTCCCAGGCTCCTAGAAAGGCTCTGGAGCCTGGGGAGAGTGAAAAATGGGCCTACCGGGCCCACGTGCCATCGCGTGCCAAAAGCAGGGAGAACATGGGGGGGCATAGAATTATGGATGTGGGCACACGTGCGTGTGACCCCTCTGCACTCCCCCCGCTTTTGGCACACAATGGCAAAAAGGTTAGCCATCACTGTACTAGGGGGTAAAATGCTACCGGGTGAAATCGGGTGAAATGCTCCCGGTTTGGATTGGATCGTCAAATCCGGTAGCCATGGTGGCAGGTGGCTTGGAGAACCAGTAGCAAAAATCCCTGCGCCGCCCCCCCCCCGCCCCCATGCCCAGCTGAGCCGCACAATCATCAGAGGCTTTTTAAAAAAAATTTAAAAGCATTTTTTCTACAAACTGTTGCGACAAAAAATGCTTTTAAAAGTTAAAAAAAAAGCCTCTGATGATCACGCGGCTCAGCTGGGATTGTCAGAGGCTTTTCAAAGCATTTTTTTCTGCAACCTCTTGGCTGAAGAGGTATTTTTTTAACAATGCTTTGAAAAGTCTCTGACGATCCCAGCTGAGTTGCCTGATCGGCAAAAGCTTTTCAAAGCATTAGAAAAAATGCTTTGAAAAGTTTTTTTAAAAAAAAGTTGGCCACACCCACCCAGTCACATTACCCTCCCCCCCCTCACCAAGCCATGCTCACAGAACTGCTAGTAACAAATTTTACATTTCACCCCTGGGTAAAATGCTACTAGTTCGGACCGGCTTGGCCATGTCAGATCCCTAAAAGTGATACTGCCATTCAATTGGAAGAAGGGGGAGACTTGGATTCGATTTACTAGCATTGCCTGTGTCAACCGGTATTTTACAACCTATATCCTGGTGCCAAAGAGCCCTGAGATTCTCTTAACGTGGAGGAATGTTTACGATAGCCATGTGGGTTGTTTCACTTTAAAGGATAATGGTGGGAATGCATGTTTTTTCAGGTTCTCAGGGAAACTAGTAAAGAAAACATCTTCACACTTGTGTATTGGCTAAAATCTGCATTCTGACTTAAAGGGAGGGGCCTCTACTGCTTTAATTTAATTTAATTTATCGCATTTCTATGCCGCCCAACTCCCGAGGGACTACTACTTGTCTTGCCTAAGAATATTCAGCTCTTTCTTTAACTGGGTTGCTATCACTTCTGCTTAATAAAAGGATCCTTTTGAAATACCACGTTTCATGAGTCTTTACTTTCTTAAATTGGAAGGAGAGGCAATCATTACAGATGGAGAAGAGGCTGAAGAAGCCAAGCCAAAGGGGGGTGGGAGTCAAATAAAGAGCAAAATTCAGAGCTTTGTGGGGGGGGGATGAGAAAGTGGTAAAAGCTCCCAGAATTGCAGAGGGAGGCTTAAGCCCCTTCCCCAGAAAAGGCTGCAATGAAGTGGGTCTCCTCAGCTGGGAGCTCTGGAGGGGCCACAGGAGACCCCCATCTTCCTCACAGAAGGTCCCCTCCAGAGTGAGGCTGGCTGTCTTTTCCCCCAGGGCAACCCCAGATCCCCCTTGGAAGACTCAGACCTGCATGGCTTCTCCGCAGTGGTGGGTTCCTCCCGGTTCTGCCGAGCCAGTAGTGGTGACGATATGACATCATCAAACCGGTTCTGCCCCCCCACCCTGCCCCACCCACATTATTCTTACCTTTTATTTGGCCCCACCCACAATCTATTGCTGCCTCCTGAGTCCCAGCCGATCGGCTAGAAGGAAAAAAAAACTGTTTAAACTCTTGCCCTGGGGCTTCAAAGGGCCACCCTACAGCTGATCAGTGTTAAAAGGCAGTGTGGTGATAGACCAGCGCCTCCAAAAACAAATGAGTAGACCAGTGCCTGCAAAAATAAATGGTACAGCTTTGCAAGCAGTTAAAAGCCTGGTAGACCAGTACCTCAGTGATGAAATGTAAAATTAGTTATTACCGGCTCTGTGGGCGTGGCTTGGGGGGGTAATGTAACTGGCTGGGTGTGGCTAAATTTTTTTTAAAAAAAACTTTTCAAAGCATTTTTTCTAATGCTTTGAAAAGCCTCCCTGCCGATCAGGAACTCAGCTGTGATCGTCAGACAATTTTCAAAGCATTTTTTTTACCACCTCTTCGGCCAAGAGGTTGCAGGAAAAAAAAAATGCTTTGAAAAGCCTCTGATGATCCCAGCTGAGCTGCGTGACCATCAGAGGCTTCTTTTTTTTTACTTTTAAAAACGTTTTTTCATTGGAAGAGGTTGTAGAAAAAATGCTTTTAAAAGTAAAAAAAAAAAGGCTCTGATGATTGTGCAGCTCAGCTGGGCATGGGGGAGGGGGCTACCAGTTCTCCGAACCACCAGCCGCCATCACTACTGGATCATGTGATCCGGTCCAAACCAGGAACATTTCAACCCTGCAGTACCTCTGCTAAATCCTAAGGAATTGTCACATAACCATCAAGCCACGCCCAGAAAATGAGCCACGCCCACAGAACCGGTAGTAAAAAAAATTAGAACCCACCCCTGCTTCTCCCCCTGGAGAGACACGGAGCCCAAGCGAGGCTGGAGAAACCCCGGGGGCTGCGTCCCC
The DNA here is from genome assembly GCA_030761175.1 of Masticophis lateralis. Taxonomy (NCBI): domain Eukaryota; kingdom Metazoa; phylum Chordata; class Lepidosauria; order Squamata; family Colubridae; genus Masticophis; species Masticophis lateralis. The sequence goes on from JAUDYJ010000016.1 coordinate 10,313,321, forward strand.
TCCAACCCTGGGACCCATAAACCATGTTACTCTCTTCCCAGGAATGCCCCAGATCCCCTCCTCCTTCCTGGCGATCCTGGGCTTTCTCTGTGGGTCTGGGCTTTGCCTTCCCCCTTGAGTGCCCCATGCATAGAAAGAGGTGGCTGAGCAACATGGGATATGGTCTCCCCCGTTTCTAGGACTCAGAAGATGGAACCTGGAGGGAGATTTTGCAGATCTGCTTCCCTTCCCCACCACGAGGCTTCCCAGCTTCCTTCTCCCAAGAGAGGCTCCCCATTCAGCCGGGCATCCCTGCAAGAGCCCCCTTGCCTGGCCTGGGCATGGGAAAGGGAGGCAGGGGAATATGGGATATGGGCTTCTGCATCCCCAGGTCTCTGAAGATGGAAGTTGGATTTTGCAGATCAGCTTTCCATCTGAAACATTCCCCCCTCCCTCCCCCCCCCACATGGGGTGAGAGGCAGCCTTGATTTCTCCATCTCTTTTCACTTGGTTTTTTTCTAACATCTCTCTCTCTCTCTCTCATTTTTTTTTAACTCTGCAAAGTTCTAAAAATTAGTTTTTCACTAAGGTTTGTTTAGTTCTTGTAGTCTGGCCACACTATTGCATCAGCCCTTTTGTGCGGTGCCCTTGAGCATTAGCTTTCAAAATAAAGTAAATTTTGGTTCCAACTCAGCTGGCAGCTATTTCAGATCTGTGGCAGGCTCTGGCATTAACTGGCCCCTGGGATTTTCTCTTTAATCACTATGCAAACAAATATCAGATTTATTTCTTTCTTCAGCCACAGGTGCCGTGTATTCCCTCCGGGGCCACTTTCAAGCATGGAGTTCCCTAACGTCTCAATTCTAGATGACTGATTTAATTCCATCTCTGCCCCTGTTATTATGAATCACATGAGGATTATTTCCCTTTCATTTCCCTCCAGAGGATTTCCCAACAACCTTTGAATCCAAGAACTAGTTGAATTATCCAGGGATCCCTCCCGAGACAGAGAATTATGGTAAAAGTTTCAGCTGTGCTGTTTGGCCAAATCCTCCAGGGGAGACTTTGGGCAGAGAAATATAGAGGTTTGGGACAGGCAGAGTCTGTGCTCCTGAATCTACATCTCCCTCCTTTCCAGGTGAAGCTGAATGTGTCTCTGTGTTGAGAAAAAGCAATTGGATGTTCCACCTTGTGAGAGTTTTTTTATTCTTCCAATTCTTTAGAAACAGGAAAGGGATTGATTGATTCACCCCATGAATGATGGACCTCCTGCTTCTGTCTCTGATGCTGCTGGTGTCCCATCCAGTCTCTGGGAAGCTGAGAATGAAATGCCCGCTGAGTTTGGAGAACCAGGATGGAAAACCTCCACAGAGCTACTACAGACCAGGAGACCATCTGATTGGTATAGTCACCAATCAGAAGGAAAAATTGCATACAAAGTTGCTTTTCAACATGGCTCCTTCTCTTCAGTTTGTTTTTCAAGATCCGTAAGTCATTCAGGGTGATGGAGTTGCACTCCCTCCATTCTAACCCTCTCCTTCTTTTCAGTTTTTTATTTTTCATTTCTTTCTATATTGGGGAATATATCTAATCTCCTGAATGATTTTGATTTCCATGGCTTCTCTCTTTGGTCTGATTTTGTGAAAGACTCAAAAAGGGGTCTGGAAAAAAGCTGAAAGGGCTGCAGATTATCTTCCTCTCTCTGTTCAATCCTTAATTTATCACTTGAATAATGAGTTTTATTTAAAGTAGTGGTGGAATCAGTTGTAGTTGCCGTACCTCAGCCCATTCCCATATTTGTGTAATTGATCATTGCTTTTGGATCAATGTTGGTTTAAGGTTCAGTAGGATTGTAGAGGATTACATATATTATATATAACAAAAGTATTTGTTGTGGCTGTTGATTATAATAACTTTTTTTTCAATAGGACTTCTTACGGTTTTTATTCTTGTTTAATATACATTATCAACATTCAAATAGTCAACAAAAATTTCCATCTCTTCCACAATCTCACACTTGGCTACAACATCCATAACAACTATTGGAGCACTTTCCACACTTCAGGTGCCTTGCTGGACATTCTCTCCACTGGAGAAGCCAATGTCCCCAACTACGGCTGTGGAAGGAAGGAGAACCTCCTGGCTGTTCTTGATGCAGCTAACAGGGACATCTCCATCCAGATGTCAACATTAGGAGGCATCTACAAAGTCCCTCAGGTTTGTGTGTGTCTTTCTCCTTCTGGTAAAGTGAGGGGTGGGTGGTGGTGGGTGAGCAATAGATGCAATCATATCTTCTCCATGGAATTCAAGAGCTGCTTTTCTCCATATTAACAAAAATGTCAATATTTTACCCCATTATGTTCATGTTGAGAATAATCATAAAAGGCCTGAAATGCAAGCAATACATTCCCTGGAGAAGACATTCTACCAACTATTTAACTGATCAAAAATATCCTTGGTTGTTGGGGCCTCTATTGGCATCTTCATTTTCATACATAAATAAAGCCTGCCCTATCCAGTCAGATTGAAGTTGGCAATAGTAGCATTTTACCTATCTAAAATGCGGAATAAAAATCACTCTAGCAATTATAGGCCAAATAGATATTGTGGCTAAAATTTATGCCATGATCCTCTTAGTTAAGCTTCAGAAAAATTTATTCCGTGCAGAGGGTTTTAGGTAGAGTTAAATGCTATATAAATTTTGTAAGAAATAATGCGTAAATTAATAATCTAATATTGGCAAAAAGTTTGTCTTGAAATATATAATCTATATCAGTGAGGTAAAACAAAGTTTGCAGGCTTTCTAGATGTTAGTGTCACATATAAATGCCTAACCCACTAGCTATTCCCTGATTGGCACTGCAGGGGTTAACCCCACACTCTCACCTCCATCACCACTCCTCCTTACCTTCTGGCCACACCTCCCTGGTACTTAAGAGGCACACAGGAGGCACTGGGCAATTCAATTGATTCACGGTAGGACAGCAGAGTGAACAAATAAAATATGATTGAATCATACTATTGACTCAGAGTATTTCTTGGGCTAGATCCTCATACATTAACAGTTAGTGCAGCATTTGACTCAATAAACAGAGAAATACGATGGAGAAAATGTTTTGCCCTCAAAATGGAGCTCAGCCTGTTGGCCCTGATCCAAGCCCTTGTTTGAGAGGGAGGTTTGGGCTCAATGGGGCCATGAGAAGAAGGATCTATGCTTACCAAGAGGGAAGGGAAAGATGCATATTTGAACCCTTGTTCTTCAGTCTAGATATGAATGACTTACTAGGACTAATGCAGGGTCAAAAAACAAATCATAAATAAATGTTATTTCATTCTTTGACAAAAATGACTAAATTAGTGGACCAATGAAATGCAATGCATCTAGTTTACAATACTTGGATTTCAGAAAGGCTTTGACAAAGAAACCACAACCTATTTCTCCAGAAGCTGAAAATATGTGGGATGAACAGCATCAGCCCCAGATGGGCTCAGCCTGGGGTCCTCAATGGAATTAGGTCTGCATGGAGGGAAACAAGCAGTGGGGGACCCCAAGGATCCATTTTAGGGCCAGTTCTCTTCAACATCTTCATGAATGATTTGGATGAGGGGAGAAAAGGGGAAATCATCAAATTTGAAGACAACACTTAAGTGGCAAGAATACCCAACACCCCAGAAGATAGGCTGAAGATCCAGGTGGATCTAAGTAGACTTGAACCGTGGGCCTATCTAACAAACTGTAATTCATTGTAGAGAAAAGTAAGGTTTTATACTTCGGCTAGAAAAACCCAATATACGCTTAGAGAGTAGGTGAAACCTGGTTCCATAGCAGTAACTGTGAGAAGATCTTGGAGTCCTAGTGGACAATCATTTAAATATGAGGCAGCAATCTGTGGCAGCAGCCAAAAAAGCCATTGCAATTCTAGGTTGCATTAACAGACGGATAAAATCAAGATCACATGAAGTATTGGTACTGCTTTATAATGCCTTGGCAAGACCACATTTGGAATAGTGCATCCAGTTTTAGTTTCCATATAATGAAAAAGACTAAGAGACTGTGGAAAGACTGCAGAAAAGATGATTAAAGGCCTGGAGACTAAAACATATCAGGAACAGTTGCAGGAATTCAGTATGTCTAGTCTAGTGAAAAGGACGAGGGGTGACATCATAGCAATGTACCAATATTTGGGGGGCTGCCACAAAGAAGAGGGGGTCCACCTATTTTCCAAAGTACTAGAAGGGAAGACAAGAAACAATGGATGGAAACTAATCAAGGAGAGAAACAGCCTAGAACTAAGGAGAAATTTCCTGATGGTGAGGAATGGAACGTCTCCCCTTCAGAAATTGTGGGTGGTCCATCACTGGAGGCTTTTAAGAAGAGGCTGGACAGCCACTTGTCTGGAATAGTATAGATAGATACAGATTAACAGAGTTGGAAGGGACCTTGGAGGTCATCTAGTCCAAGCAGACCCTACACCGTTTCTGACAGTGACAGATGACCGTCCAGTCTCTTCTTGAAAGCTTCCAGTGATGAAGCTCCCACAACTTCTGAAGGCAACTTTATTTCTTTATTTCCAGGTTGAATCTCTCCTTCTTCAGTTTCCATCCATTATTCCTTGTCTGACCTTTCAGTGCTTTGCAAAACAGCTTGACCCTCTCCTCTCTGTGGCAGCCCCTCAAATATTGGAAAACTGCTATCATGTCTTCCCTGGTCCTTCTCTTCATTAGACCAGCCATGCCCAGTTCCAGCAACCGTTCATTGTATGTTTTAGTCTCCAGTCCCCTAATCCTCTTGGTTGCTCTTCTCTGCACTTTTTCTAGAGTCTCAACATCTTTTTTATAGTGTGGGGACCAAAGCTGGATGCAGGATTCTAGGTGTTACTAAGGCTTTATAGGGTGGTATTAGTTCCTCTCTTGATTTATTTATTTATTTATATGATTTATATGCCGCCATTCTCCCCAAGGACTCAGGGCGGCTTACAAAAACAATCATAAATACAAATCACAATAAACACAATTAAAACACATTAAAATCCATTAAAATCCATTAAAATTGATCTTGATTGTATCCCTCTGTTAATGCGATTTAGGATTGCATTGGCTTTTTTGGCTGCCGCTTCACACTCTTGACTCATATTTAATTGTTTGTCCACTAAGGCTCCAGGATCCTCTCACAGTTCCTGCTATTATGCCTGGTTTACTGCTTGAACAGGGCGTTGGACTAGAGGACCTCTAAGGTCCCTTCCAACCCTTTTATTTTGTTATACGTTCTGTATAGATACACATGTTTAGTCTGCTAAATTCCTATTGGCATACACTATTTCTAGAGATAATGTGATATTATCATACTTACAGATTGGATTGTATAGACTTGGATTGTTTTGCCTTAATAACTATCTGATAATTTATAAAGCAAGTTCAAAAGTTATGGTCTTTGTGAAATGGCATCGTAGCCATAAATTGTCAGCCAGTAGAGCAAGTAACACCTTTCCTTACCTGGGGTTGTTTTCTCTGAGCCTGAATCTTGGCTCCCTCATCATCCAAGGAGCCCAGTTAGAGAAAGGGCAGGAGTAAAAGTGGTGCTGAAATGAAAACCCCACAGCTCTCCAGCTTCCTCAGCCCCAATGATTACAGTATCTAAGGCCCAGTTTCCCCCCATGTTCTTCCATCAATCTGATGTTTGGGGCTCCAGAGAGAAACCACCAGCAGAACCAACCCAATCTCAGCCTCTGAGGAGGATCTTGGGGTGGTAAAAGGACTCCAGCTGCTGCCCTCAGAGCTGATTTGGGAATTTACACAATTTCTGCTTTGTCTAAATTCAGAAAATATGGGCATTGGCATAAAATTTAATCTATGGAAACTGACAGACTCTGAAAATTGTGGCTGTTGGAACAGACAAAACTTCAATGAAAGACCAAACTTGGATTATGCAACTGACAAATCTTATTAGGCTTTGAGGTCTGCCTGTTTCTTGTATAACTGGAGAAATAAGTTAAAAAATTTCCTCCAGAAAGAATCTGGGATAGAGAAGCAAAAAAAGATGCAGCAATCCTCCAAAATTATAATAGGCCCTTTATGGAATAGAATCCTCCAGTTGGCATTTGCACATGTTAATCTAATTGTGATAAATTGTAGGGGTGATACAGTAATATGATTTACATTTTTATTGTTTTTTAATTTGCTTATTTTTTTTCCATTATTATGATACAATCTTGCTAATGTTCTGTCTTAGTATTTTAAACAATGTCTGATTAACAAACTATTCTAACACATTCATGAGAATCAGGTTGGATTTATTAAAATCTAATATTTTGGATTTGATTTGATCCCAAATATAACACAACATTCTTCATTGCTTTTTCAGATCAGTTTTAAACCTGCTTCAGAGGATCTGAGTGATAAAAGGAAATTCCCCTTTTTCCACCGGATGGAGCCCAAAGAAGGGATCCAGAACCCAGCAATTGTCCAACTGCTCCTCCGTTTCAGATGGACCCTGATTGGCCTCTTTGCTTCAGACACAGAAAATGGAGAGAATTTCATGAGGATTTTTCCTCCTGTGCTTGTCAGGAGTGGAATTTGTGTGGTTATATCACAACTGTTCTCAACAACTGGAGACACAACAGCCCTCAGGGATTCCCTCTCTAAGTGGAGAAAAGTCAACGTCTTTGTTCACTTCATGGAACTTGAGTTAATTTGGGGGAGAATTCTTCCTTTCCATTTAACATTTATGCGTCTCCCAGGACCCATTGAAGGGAAAGTCTGGATCCTCACAAATTTTGCAGGGTATAGAATGAACAAGCGTAGACTTCTCAAATACATCCATAGTATTTTGAACTTTGGTTATCTGGGAAAAAATAGGCCAAGAGATTCTGCCTTTGAACCCCATTTCTTTGTGGAAGAAAAGTTTCAAGATTATTATTTCCGCTGTTCTCTTTCAAAGAACGTCTTTTCTATCAAAGGCCGCAGAAGATGCACCCAGGAAGCCCCACTGGAGACCCAGGAGAAAGAGAACAGAGGAAGGATCCCAAATTACTATGAATTTTACAGTCTCATGAAGACTCTGTCCAGGGCCTTGAATGCCGCTTATTCCTCCAGATGGAGGAGGGGAAGGAAGGAGGGAGAAAAGAGTTTGGGGGCTCCAAGGCTGCAGCCGTGGCAGGTATGGGGGTCCCGATATGGATCCATTAATCTGAGATCCTTTGGAGGAGGAATCCAGAGGAGAAGGAGGGGAACCAACTCAACAGATCTGGCCAATTCAATTACTCAGGGAATAATGGTTCCAAAGAGTAGATACCATGGCATTTTGTTTTTTGTTTTTTAATTAATTTTTATTCAGCATTTATATCTTTAACATCCTTGTTACATTTTTACAGCTTTCCGATACCGGCATCTGTAATAATATCTATAGATATTCTTGGTAATTATCTTTGGTTTTTTTATTTATTTATTTTCAGGCCTGCTACTATTCCAGATTTCTCTATTTCTAGTAGGAGTTTTTCTCCTGTTTCCAAAGGATCCTCTAATATAAATGCCATGTCATCTGCAAAGGCCCCTGTTTTGTATTCTTCTCTTTTAACTTTTAACCCTTTTATTTCCTTATTTCCCCTTACCTGTGCCAATAATATTTCCAATGGAAGGATGAATAAGAGGGGGGACAATGGACAGCCTTGTCTAAGCCCTTTGTTTATATCGGCTTTTTCTGTAAGATCTCCACTGACCCTAATTTTTCTGTTTGCTTAGAATAAATTGTCTTCATCATTTCTATAAATTTTCCCCCAAATTTCATCCCAAGTAATTGATTAATTAAAAACCACCAATTCAAGTTGCTGAACGCCTTTTGTGCATCTATCATTATTACTGCCAATTGTTTTTCTGGATGAGCCTCATAGTATTCTAGAATATTCAGGATAATCCTTGTATTGTTCTTAATTTGTCTTTTGGGTAAAAACCCGTTTTGATCCCAATGAATTATTTTATTTAATATCTTTTTTAGTTTTTCTGCTATTGTTGCCAGGATTTATAGTCGGCATTTAACAGTGAGATTGGCCTTTAGTTTTGAATGAATTGATTGTCTGTACTTTCCTTTGGAATTAATGCTATATATGACTCCATCCATGAATTTGGCATTTTGGCTTTCTCTAATACCTTTTTATATATATATCCAACATAATTTCTTCCAAAACTTCCTGAAATTTTTTATATACTTCCACCGGAATTCCATCTGTCCCTGGTGTTTTGTTATTTTTCTATTTTTTAATTGCCTCTCTTAACTCTGTTAATGTAATTTCCCCATTCAACATTTAGATTTAGATTTTAGATTTTATTGAATTTATATACCGCCCTACTCCCGAAGGACTCAGGGCGGTGTACAGCCATAAAATAAAACATATAAATACAAAATTTAAAATAGACTAAAACAAAATTAAATAATTTGTCTGAAAAGTTTAGAATCCCAATAATTTAAAACAAATTAAAATTCCCATTTAAAAGGGGGAAAAGACTTAGGTCAGGCCGGCTTGATGGAATAAGTGAGTCTTGAGCGCCCGACGGAAGGTGCGCAGGTCCGGGATCCTCTGTATCTCCGGGGGGAGCTCGTTCCAGATGGTAGGTGCTCCCACAGAGAAGGCTCTCCCCCTGGGGGCCACCAGCCGACATTGTTTGGCCGGCGGCACCCGGAGGAGCCCCTCTGTATGCGAGCGTACTGACCCGTGGGAGGCTATTGGGGGTAGTAGGCGGTCCCATAAATAACCAGGTCCTAAGCCATGGAGCGCTTTAAAGGTGATAACCAAAACCTTGAAGCACACTCGGAAGATCACCGGGAGCCAGTGCAGCTCGCACAGGAGAGGTGTTACATGGGAGCACCACATTGCTCCCATAACCACCCACGCAGCAGCACTCTGTGCCAGTTGGAGCCTCCGAGTGCTCCTCAAAGGAAGCCCCATGTAGACAGCGTTACAATAGTCCAGACGGGAGGTGACGAGGGCGTGAGTGACTGTGTGTAAGGAGTCCCGATCTAGAAAGGGACGCAACTGGCGGATCAGGCAAACCTGATGAAAAATCCTCCCAGTCACGGCCGTCAGGTGCTCATCTAAAGACAGCCGTGAATCCAGGAGGACGCCCAAGTTGCGAGCCCTTTCCGTGGGGGCCAGTAACTCGCCCCCAATAGTCAGCGATGGCACCAGCTGACTATATCGGGACATCAGAAACCACAGCCGCTCAGTCTTGGATGGGTTGAGCCTGAGCCTGTTCCTCCCCATCCAGATCCGTATGGCCTCCAGGCACCGGGACATCACCTCAAGGGCATCATTGGGGTTCCCTATCTTCATCTGTTATACTTGGCAAGTTCCTCTCCTGTAGGTAATTTATAATAATTTCTTCTTTAATGTTTTCTTGACTATACAGTATTTGAAAGTAATTTTGAATAATATTTTTTCCCCCTCAATTCTATGGAGCAAATTTCCTTGCTCGTCTCTTAAATATTGTACCAATTTTTTAGCTTTTTCTTTTTTCAATTTGTGGGCGAGCCATCTCTCTGATTTATTTGCTGATTCAAAATACTTTTGTTTTGCCAATTTTATATTCCTTATCATTTCTTCCTGTTCTAGTATATTAATTTTATGTTTCATTAACTCTATTTCCTTTCTGATTTCTCTGTTTTGGGGATCTTTCTGAAGTGACCATTCTAATTTTTTCAGCTTCTGCAATGTTGACATTTGTTGTTCCTTCTTCTCTTTGTTTCTCCTCACCATATACGCAACAGTTATCCCTCTTATTCATCACCTTCAAGTTTCATAGGAAAGATTAAAAAGGGTTAAAAACTATTTCAGTATCATTTTGAAGACAGTTTTTATCCACTTATTATCCAGGCCTCTGGTTTCTAATCACATGACAAAATTGTTTGTGAGTCCTTTACTGAAATCCAGTGATATCACCAGAGTTCCCATAATCTCTTTAGGAAATGCAATGATGTGTGAGAATGACTTTTGGGATGAGGGGAAGAGAGGCTGCCTAGGGAAGGATCAGAGAAGAAGGGAGAGTCCTGCAGCTGCATAATGGGAGAGAAAGAAACTCAGAAAGGATCCTGGCTAACTTTTCAGGCTGAGAAAAGAGTTGGTGGGAAATTTGTTCTTTCAGATTTGCAAAATTTTGTTAATGTTGCATTACAATCAAGTAGAATTAGCACATTTGGAGGTGTTTTCCATCAGGATGACCAGGGAGAAGATTAGTCTGACAACTTTCTTCTTGATCAACCCATGCTTTCTGGGAATCAACCTCTTGTTTTCTTTTTTTTTAATTTTTATAAATTTATTTATTTAAATCAATACATCAAAAAAAAAGAAATAGTCAAACAAATGATCGCGACAGGAACTTTACATGATATTTACACTTTCTATGGTATGTAAGCTTCAGTCAGATTTAACATACATTAAACATAATCCTGGTTATACTTGACTTTTTGGGCATCTGTTGTTCAACCAAACGTACCATTTGTCCCAACAATGGAAATATACGGAGTCCTTTTGATCTCTCAATGCTTTAGTCATTCTGTCGGCTTCCGCATAATCCAAAATTTTCTCCAAAATCAAATTCTCAGCCGGCAGGTCTTTCCCCTTCCAATGTTGGGTGAAACATTTTATTTATTTATTTATTTATTTATTTATTTATTTATTTATTTATTTATTTATTTATTTATTTATTTATTTATTTATTTATTTATTTATTTATTTATTTATTTATTTATTTATTATTTCAATTTATAAACCGCCCTTCTCCTTGCGGACTCAGGGCAGTGAACAGCCAGAATAAAACATGGTATACAAAAGTTAAAAACAATTAAAAATTATTAAATATTATTCAGCCAAAAATTAAAACAACCCAATTTAAAATCAATTTCAAATTTAAAAATGGAGGATGGGATCAAGCTAGCCCAGCTAGATGGAATAAATGGGTTTTAAGGGCCCAACAAAAGGTCCGGAGATCTGGAATCCTGCGTATCTCTGGGGGTAGGTCATTCCAGAGGGCGGGTGCCGCCACAGAGAAGGCTCTCCTGCTGGCTCTCCAGCTGGAGAAGGCTCTCCAGCTGGCGACCTGGGGGTCGCCAGCTGACACTGTCTGGCCGACGGCACCCGGAGGAGGCCCTCTCTGTGCAAGCGTACTGGCCAGTGGGAGGCTATTGGCGGCAGAAGGCGGTCCCGCAAGTACCCAGGTCCTAAGCCATGGAGCGCTTTAAAGGTGGTCACCAACACCTTGAAACGCACCCGGAAAACCACCGGGAGCCAGTGCAGCTCGCGCAGGAGAGATATTCTTGCTGACGTGGTGATAAATACACACAGACACCATATATTTGTCCCTATGTTGTCTGGCCTAATGTTCAATAAATAGTACTCTGGTTTCAGAATTAAGTTATAACCTGTAATTTCCATGATCCATGCCTGTATGATTTTCCAGAATTCAGTCATCCTGGAACAGGTCCACCACATGTGGAAATAGGTGCCAATCTCCCCACACTTCCAACAGTTTGGTGAGAGATTTGAATACATTTTGGAAAGACGAGCAGGTGGGAGGTGCCATCTATACAGCATCTTGTACACGTTTTCTTTGTATGATGTTGCCCACAGGAATTTCATATATATATATTTTTATTATTGAAAAGTTTTATAAAAGTACAAATATTTAAAAATATACCCCCCACCCCCCCTTCCCCCCCTCCCCCCGACTTCCCAGAGTAAAATACAGGTTTTTTTTTAAAAAAAGTAAAAAAGTACACTAATCATCAACGTTAATCTATCAAATTTCTAGTTTACAAACACCATCTAAAATCTTAACTCCAATATAATAAAAAATACATTTCTATAATTCTTCTTCATTCATACGCGATTTGATGTCTTCTTATATGATATTCCGAATGTAGTCAATCCATTCCCTCCCCTCCAAAATGAATTTTTCTTGCGTATGATCTTTCAAATATGCCGAGATTTTAGCCATCTCAGCTAAATTCATTACTTTCATAGTCCATTCTTCTACAGTGGGCAAAGAGTCTTTCTTTCAATATTGCGCAATCAACAGTCTGGCTGCTGTTATTAAGTTTAAAATCAACTTCATCTCCAATACCGTACAATCATTTATAATACCCAATAATACCCAGTATTATAGTATGGTAAATTTCAACCTCTTTTTCAAAATATTTTGCATTACCCACCAAATCTTTATCCAAAATGCCTTGATCTTCTTACAAGTCCACCAAATATGAAAATACGTTGCATCTTCACAATCACACCGCCAACATTTAGCTTGTACATTAGAATACATACATGACAACTTTTTTGGTCTAGATGCCATTTTTCAGACCTGAGCATGCGCAAGATGGCAACTCCCTGAATCCCGGCCAAGGATCGGTAGTGCGAAATGGTGCTTTTTTTTCAGCATTGCAGGGATTTCTTTTTCACCTTTGAGTCTCCCCCGACATTCCGAGGTTTTGACCTTCAGAATGAGCCGTTCCTGGTTTGTAACAGGCTCTCGGATGAGCCACGAGAGCTCCGGACGATCTGAGGGAGTGAGGCAGTGAGGCAGTGAGGCAGCATTTTCGGGGGATTGTATCATCTTACCTCCGCCTGGAGGGCGGCTGTGGCCTCGGCAACAGCGCTTCAGCTGGGAGAGCTGAGATCGATCTGCACTGTGTGGAACTGCCCGACTCCATCGAATCCACCTCCAGCGCTCCGGATCCCCAGGGAGCAATTTGGCCCCCAGGGGGATCTGCTGGGAGAGGCTTCCTGGACAGTCTTTAACCAGGCCACGCCTATGGCGGCTTCTTCCCCCGCTGAGGATATTTGGGACTTTTACCCAGCGAACTTCTGCTGGGATTGTTACTGTCCCTCAATGGATATGTGGGCTTTGAGAACTGACCTTTTTAGAACAGGCTCAGGGGAAGTTGAAGTGAGAAGTTCTGTGGTTGGAGTAGACCGGAAGGGGAGTAGGAAATGTTTATCTGTCCTCTCCCCTGGGTTCTCTCTCCCCCCCACCATCTTGGAGGTCCTCCTCTGATACCACCGGCCCATGTCTCACCCCCTCCAAGGTTTTCCTCAGCTATTTGAGGGCTTTTTTATTATGCCGCCTGTGATCTTTGTGCCCTTTTTATTGCCGATTCTGCCACATTCTTCCTCTATCTGTCGTCATCTCGGATTTAGATCATTGTGGGAGATGGCAGGCCTTCGACTGGGAGACTGAGAGTCCCGGAAGATCACTGCTGCTTCACTACCTAGGCACTGATCTATGACTCTGCTGGTGGTTTCCCGCCAGCCATCGTGAGAGGATAGTTGCAGTGGATGCCGATGGACTTCGTTCATAGCAGACTTCTATCTGTTTTGTTGATCAGTATTTTGACTCTCCCATCACAGTGAGAGAGTGATGGCTTCTTCCAGTTTCATCCTATTTCATCTCATGTTATATTGGGTGCCCCCCCCCTTTTTATTTACCATCGCGATGTTGTGCCATTTCGCCTACCTTATATGTTTACTCTGGCTTATACATTGGCTGACCTTCTTGCTCTGCGAGATGCCCCCCTCTCGCAGACATGGCCTTCTGTGTTATCTAAGGCCTACCTTAAGGACGGGTTTTGGGACCCCGAGAGGTGGCATGCCTCTAAGCATGGTCTGAGGGGCTTTTTAACCAGGTTTTTACTCCAAATTTTAAGGGGATCTGGGAGGCGGGTGGTGAAAGATGAGCCGGGGGTGGCTCCCCCCGACCAGAAATCAGGCCTGTCGGGAATCTGTGGGGGAGGGGGAGGGAATGTTGAGTTCGGTGGAGTGAGGGTCTTTCTATCCCGGTGTTGGTTGGGAGGGGTGGGGGTAGAGGGAGGAGGAGGCTTGGAGAGCCCCACCGCCTTGTTCAGGCGGTGTGGCTCTCCAGCCCCCTTCACCCATCCTGTTCCCCCGGTGGGACGGAGAGCGGTCCCCTGGACTCCGGCTGTTGTACCTGAATGCCAGACCTGTGGCGAACAAGGCCCTCCTCATCCGGGATTTAATTGACGAGGAGGATGCAGTCCTGGCTTGTATCACCGAAACCTGGCTTGGGATGGAGGGAGGTGTTCCCCTCTCTGATTTGTGTCCCCCAGGTTTTCAGGTACTTCATCAGCCACGACTCCAGGGGAGGGGCGGGGGAGGGGCGGTAGTGATCAAGGAAGGCCTTAGTCCTAGGGAGGTCACTGTCCCTCAGATAGGCGGGTGTGAATTACTCCTTCTGAAGTGGGATCCTGGAGTTCAGTTGGGTTTGTTGGTTGCGTACCTATCACCCAGCTGCGTAGCCTCAGCCCTGCCCGCACTGCTAGATGTCCTGGCCCAGTTGGCGGTGAAACTCCCCAACCAGGATTTCAACCTGCCTTTGGCTGGGGAGACATCTGAGCTGGCGCAGGAGTTCATGGCCTCCATGGCGGCCATGGACCTGACTCAGATTGTACAGGCCCCAACTCATAATGGAGGAAACACACTCAACCTGATTTTTCTCTCTGGGCAGTGGATAAATGATCGGGGGGTGGGGTCTTTGTCTATCAACCCCCTGTCATGGACTGATCATTCCCTCCTTAGGCTAGACTTTCCTATCGCCTTACTCCGTCGCTGGGTGGCGGAACCAGTGCGCTGGTTCCGCCCCAGGCACCTGATGGAACCTGAAAGCTTCCTGACGAAGCTTGGGTCATTTCCCGCCTCCTTAACCCACGATTCTGGGAACAGGCCACAATGGGTGCCATGGATCGAATCGCGCCTATGCGACCTCTGATCCAGCGCAGATCCCGAGTGGCTCCATGGTTCACCATGGAGCTCAGGGAAATGAAGCACCGGAAAAGATGCCTGGAGGGTGGTTGGAGGTCCTCTCGGGCTGAATCCGACCAAACACAGTTAAGAACCTTTATTAGGACTTACCTTGTGGCGATAGAAGCAGCGAAATGCCAATATTTCGCTGCTCTTATTGCATCTGAAGAAAACCGCCCAGCCGCCCTGTTTAGGGTAACCTGCTCCCTTCTAAACCAGGGAGTGAGGGAGGACCCCTTGCAGGGTCATGCTGAGGATTTTGCTCAGTTTCTGCAAGATAAAATCGCTCGGATCCGGACCGAGTTGGACTCCAACTGGACAGAATCCACTGAGGAGACTGGGGCTAGTCTTGGTGAACTTTTCTGGGAGGAGTTTGAGCCTGTTTCGTTGGATGAAGTGGACAGGATTATGGGTCGGCTGGGGGCCTCCACGTGTGTTCTGGACCCGTGTCCCTCCTGGCTCGTTTCTGCAGCCAGAGAGGTGACTGGAGACTGGATCCAGGCAGTTGTCAACGCTTCGTTGAGGGAGGGTTTTGTCCCTACCTTATTAAAAGAGGCGGTGGTACGACCCTTCCTTAAGAAGCCTAACCTGGATCCGGACTCATTTAACAACTATCGTCCTGTCTCCAACCTTCACTTTTTAGCGAAGGTTGTTGAGACCGTGGTGGCACAGCAATTCCCTCATTTCCTGGAGGAAACGGACTACCTGGATCCTTACCAATCTGGCTTCAGGCGTTGCCACAGCACGGAAATGGCATTGGTTGCCCTAGTGAATGATCTCTGGCGGGCCCGTGATGGGGGTTGTTCCTCCATCCTGGTCCTTCTTGACCTCTTGGCAGCTTTCAATACCATCGACCATGGTATCCTACTGCAGCGACTCAGGGGGTTGGGGATAGGAGGCACTGTGTTGCAGTGGTTCTCCTCCTACCTCTCGGGCCGCTCTCAGTATGTATTGGCGGGGGGTCAGGGATCCTCCCAGAGGCCTCTCACTTGTGGGGTGCCTCAGGAATCGGTTCTCTCCCCCTTGCTCTTTAACATCTATATGAAGCCACTGGGTGAGATTATTTGTGGCTTCGGGGTAAGGTATCACCAATATGCAGATGATACCCAGCTTTACATCTCTACCCCGGGCCACCCTGGGGATGCCCTTTCCGAGATGTCCCGCTGCTTGGAGGCAGTGCAGGTTTGGATGGGTAAGAACAGGCTCAGACTGAACCCCTCCAAGACGGAGTGGCTGTGGGTGCCGGCATCTCGGGATCCTGAGATACCATCTCTATTGATCGGTGGGGAGACAATCACCCCATCCGATAGGGTTCACAATCTGGGTGTCCTCCTAGATTCTCGGCTATCATTGAATGACCATCTGACGGCCGTAACCAGGGGGGCCTTCGCGCAAGTACGTCTTGTATGCCAGTTGTGCCCTTTTTTGGACCGAGACGCCCTCACCACGGTCACCCATGCCCTGGTTACTTCTCGGTTGGATTACTGTAATGCCCTCTACATGGGGCTGCCCTTGGGACATATCCGGAGACTTCAGTTAGTCCAGAATGCGGCCGCGCGGGTAGTTAAGGGGGCCTCTCATTACTCCCGTGTTACACCTCTCCTGTGCGGGCTGCACTGGCTACCGGTTGTTCTCCGGGTTCGTTTCAAGGTGCTGGTTTTAACCTATAAAGCCCTACATGGCTTAGGCCCGGGGTACTTACAGGACCACCTCCTGCCTTCCTCCCACCCTCCAGTGCGCTCCCATAGAGTGGGCCTCCTCCGGGTGCCGTCAGCTAAGCAATGTCGGCTGGTGGCCCCCAGGGGGAGGGCTTTCTCTGTCGGAACTCCGACCCTCTGGAATAGTCTTCCCACCGACCTCAGGATGGCCCCCGACCTCCTCTCCTTTCGCTGGGGATTAAAGACATGGCTGTTTAAAGAACATTACGATCGTGGGGTTATATAGTCTTTTTTAGAATGATTTTAATGTATTTTAATGTGTTTTAATTGTGTTTATTGTGATTTGTATTCATGATTGTTTTTGTAAGCCGCCCTGAGTCCTTGGGGAGAATGGCGGCATATAAATCACATAAATAAATAAATAAATAATAAATATAAAACATCTTATAAAAATTTTCTCTCAAATTTTGTGCTTGAGTAAACTTAACATTTCTAACCCAAATCTTTTCCCATGTTTCCATCATTACTGGTTCTTGAAAGTTTCTAGCCCATTTAATCATACAATCTTTAACCAACCCTGTTTCAGAATCTATCTCTAACAATACATTATATAATCTTTTAATATGCATGATACCCTGGTCCCTAATTTGCTTTACCAGATTTTCTTCATTTTCCATAAAACCAATTTTTTGATCCTCCCTCCACCTTGCTTGAAGTTGACCGTATTGAAACCAAGTATAAATTATCCCTTCCTCCTTCAAGACCCCTAACGGTTTGAGTTGCAGTTTACCCCTTTCATTAAATAAAAGCTCTTTATATGTAATCACCTCCATCTTTTGTTCTACACTTATATTTTCTATTGCATGTCTAGGATTTGCCCAAATGGGTATCTTATAATCCAATTTATATTGATATTTCTTCCAGACTCACAACAAAGCATTTCTAAGCATATGGCTTTTAAAAGTTTTATCTACTTTCTTTTCATACAATAAATAAGCATGCCATCCATACAGTAAATCATATCCTTCTAAGTTTAATATTCTTTCCTCAGTTAAATTGAACCAATCACTAATCTGAACTAGCACCGATGCTTCATAGTATAATCTTAAATTTGGCATTTTCAAACCACCTCTCTCCCGAAAATCCTGTATAATTTTTAATTTAACTCTAGGTTTCTTACCTGACCATATCAAAGTATTAAGACCTTTCTGCCATTCCCTCAGTTGTTCATCCTTCTTCAACACCGGTATCATTTGGAACAAAAATAAAAATTTAGGTAATACGTTCATTTTAATTGCTGCTATTCTACCTAACAAAGATAATTGTAACTTTTTCCAGCTCTCCAGTTCTTTCTGCACTTTTTGCCATAAAGCTTCATAATTATTTTTAAATAACTTTGTATTTGATCCAGCAACAATCACACCCAAATATTTGACCTTTTTAACTATTTCAAATCCCGATATTTGTTGTAATTCCCAAACCATACCTTTATACATATTATTAACAAAAAACTCCTTCATATGTTTTTTAAGTTCATTCACATTTTCTTCATATCTAAATAAATTTTCATTTAACCTCCAAGACCTCCTTTCTCTTTTCTCCTGTTCTAATTCCAACCAAACTGGACTATGATCAGCTAAAATCCTTGGAAATATCTTGACTTTCTTCACCCTAGAAAGAAAATCGCTTGTTAGCAATATAAAATCAATCCTAGAAAAAGATTGATGTCTATCGGAAAAAAAGGTAAAATCTTTTTCATCTGGATTCCATTCCCTCCAAACATCTCTCAATTCTAAATCATCCATGATTTCAAAAAAGGGTTTAGGTAATTTGGCATGCGAAGCAACTTTAGACGTGGTCTTCTTATCCTTAAAAATATCAATTACCCCATTCCAATCTCCCATTAAAATAATTGATTTGTAATCCCATTGAGTTATTTTGGTATGTAGAAGTTTATAAAAAAAATTTCTTGTTGCTGGTTCGGTGCATAAATCCCAATCAGAAGCATTATTCCATTTTGAGTCTTTAATTCAATTGCTATATATCTTCCTTGGTCATCTGCCTCTATTAAATTTGCTGTCAAATTCTTTTTTATGTATACAACTATTCCATTCCTTTTTTCCGGAGATGATGCCACAAAGTGAGTCCCTAATTTTGAATTAATTAAGTATTTCTGATCTGTTGATCTGATATGTGTCTCTTGTAAACATATAATGTCATTATTAAATTGTTTCAAATAATGATATATTTTCTTTCTCTTTTGTGGTGAATTCAAACCATTGACATTCCAAGACAAAAATTTAACTGGCATTTTTGCCCGACTGAAACCTATAGAGCATATCCTGAAGATCTTCTTTAACCTTTATCTTCGGTCTTGCTCCCCCCCCTGCCCCACAGCTTCTGTTTTTGTATCCAGGTGTTGTTGTTGTTTAAAAGTTGATCTTGTCACACGTTGCTCTCGTTTTTCTCTCGGCTCCTCCAGCTTTGGCAGGTCAGGTGAGACTCCTTCCAATTGACTTAAAGGAAAAGGAAGTGATGCTAGATCCAATTGACTCTGATCATCTTGCTTCTTAGGTTCTCCAGCCACTGCCTCAGCATATGTTTGGATCTGTTGTTTTCCTTTTTCTGCTTTTTTATTGTCCTCAGGAGGGTGTCCAGCTTTTAATACATTGTGATAAAATTCTCTTGCTTTCCCAACGTTATTCAATCGATATCTTTCTCCAGCATAATCCACTATTATGCCTGTTGGTACATCCCATCTATACACTATTTGTTGTCTTCTCAGCTCATCCACTAAAAAACTGAAATTCTTTCTATCTCTCAACATCTTGGGAGGAATCTCTTTCAACACCTTGATTTCCTGTCCAGACACCTGTACCTTGTTATTGTAAGAAGCTTGCAATACATCATTTCTAATTCTTCTGTCAATAAAATAAATCACCACATCTCTTGGCAGATTTTTATTTCTTGCAATCCATGAGTTAACTCTGTAAACTTTGTCCATCTGGCCAATTATTTCATCCTTCTTCAACCCAGCCACTGATGCAATAACTTCACCACATTTCTCTCTTAAGTTCTCCTGGCCATTCTCTTTCAGTCCTCAAGGCGAACTCCATTGATCTGTACTGCATCATAAGGACATCACCCTCCAACCTTTCAGATTTGGTCTGGAGTTCTCCCATTTTAGCTTCCAAATCTTGAGTAACCTCACTGATTTCTTCCACTCTTTCATCAAGCTGCACAAGATGTTTGGACAAACCAGAAACAGCCAGCACAATATCTTCTCTTATTTCTTCATGCTTCTTTTCAACAATCTCCCTAATTTCTTTTATGTCATCCTCAAATTTCCCCAATCTCTCTCCTATTTTCGCTGTTTGAGCACTCACAACTTGTTTTATAAACTCTTTAAGTTCATTCATAGAATCCTCCTTGCTTGATATCTCAAATGGAAGTTGAGCCTTTTCTGTCACAATAGAGACTATAGGAGAAGCTCCTCCTGTTTTGGATGTTACTGACTTGGTCTGTTTAGAAGCCATTTTAATTTCCAAAAAACCTTTCTCCTCTTCACCCCACTTTGCAATTATTTAGTCTTAAATATCACCAAATCCAGTCCAAATTATTTTAAACAGCTGCTTTCAATGTCCTTCCCAAGTTATTTCCTTCTGGCAGCTTGCTTTGACTTTAAAAGTAAAAAAAAGTATCTTTCAGTACTCACTTTCACTTCTCGGCACAGCCAGGATCCTCTTAATTAGACACTTCCTCTTTCAATTGAGCGCATTCAGTACAAAGTACACAGGAGTTAAGCTTTGTAATTTTGTTGCAAGTTCTCCTGTTTTCACTCCGTCTGCTGTAGCAATCCTTTAAACTGTCAATTTGCTTGCAGAACTGGTCGCGACATCTAATGCTGCTTTCGCAGCAGCGCTTCGATTCCGGAGTTCGTTTCCCTGGGGAGCCCACCTTTCCAGCCCCTGGACTTAATCCCAGGGGCTTTTTTGGCAGCTCTACTGGTCGGAAACTTCTCTGCCCCCCCTTCTTCTCCCGAAGAGGGGTCTGCAAAACCGCCGGACAGCTGTTTTTTGCTGTCGGGGGCGGTTTTACAGAGATCGGAGCCGGTGACCTAAAAGGAGGTCGTCTGCGATGTCCGCGGCGCCAGCCGGAAGTCAGGAATTTCATATATTTAAGCCAGATTTCTTCCCATTTTGTCATATCAATTGGATAGCCAATATTTCTCCCCCAGGCAATCATAGAATCTTTAACTATTTCATCCCCTATCCAATAGTCTATTAAAAGTTTATATATCCTTGATAACATTTTCTCCTCTTTTCCTAGAATGATATTGTCCAGATCATGCTGATTCAAATTAATACCATCTTGTTCCCTATCTTTTTTAAATTTTGAGCAAATTTGGGCATAAGCCCACCAATCCAGTTGTCTTCCCTGCAACTCCAACTCATTTCTTGATTTCAGACTACCATGGGGATCCAAAAGTTCCTGGTAAGAGAGGTGATTTTCTTTGTTATATAGAGGCCTATATGTTATAGCTTCAAGTGGGACCAGCCAAGAGGGGATTGAGGAATAAAATTTACCCTTAATTTTCCTCCAGGACTCGATTACAATCAAGTAGAATTAGCACATCTGGGGGTGTTTTCCATCAGGATGACCAGGGAGAAGATTAACCTGACACCTTTCTTCTTGATCAACCCATGCTTTCTGGGAATCAACCTCTTGTTTTCAAAGAGTTTATGAATCATCTTTTTTTTCTGTAAATTTTATTTTCATCTGCTCTAGAAAGTTCCCTATAATTGACCAATTGTATCAATTATATACTTTTTCTATATTTTGTCAGTAAATGATTGACAATTTTTTCTCAAACTTTCTTGTTCACTTATGAAGATGATGGCAGTATTTGTATCCTAATTAAGCATATTTGGAGATGAGACAATTGTAGAACAAAGATTCAATGTGGGATAAGAAACAAAGTTCTCTGTTTTTCAAATTCCTGGATGTTCCCATTCTAGTTTCATCCCTTTCTGGAGAAGAATGAATTTTGGAATATTTCTGATAGGAAACTGTACTTGGACCAAAATGGAGAGATAAAAGCAGATCTGGGCATTGACAGCTTCTTGGTTCTCCCCAAGGAGGATGTCACGGAAGAGTTTCTGGCGTATTTCAAAAGACAGAGACTTATTATCAACCAAGATGCTCTTTCACGGTTAAAGTTCCTCAATAAGGTGAGAGAAATGTTGGTGTCTTTTCTCTGTTTTCCAAAGCCTGAGGTCCCATTTCAAGTGGGCAAAGCCTAGAGTCTCCAGGGTGGTTGGCCTCCCATGCCAGGTGGTGTCATCTCATGGAAGTTCTTCAAGAGACGGGACCTAAGTGGAGTGGCTTTGCCATGCTTTATGGAAACCTTTCAAGATCTTACTGGTCAGAGGTTTCTTTCTTCATCACAGTTTAATTTCATATTAAAAACCTAATAGAATAAAATTTCCTAAATCTTTTACTGTAAACTTTATTATCAGTTTTAATAAGAATATATCATCATATTTAAATGTTTTTTCCAATTCCATCCCTTTAGACTACATTAAATAGAAAAGTACTTTATTGTATTGTTAAATTCTGAAAGCAAAAGGGAGGAACTAAAGGAAGAACCTGCCAGTTGTTTTACCTCCTGCATCTGTTTAGGAGTAGTCAGAGGTTTCATATTTACCTCAGTGAAGACCAGAGGCTCCTTGTCTCCATCTAATTCTCCCTCCATTTTCCATGGACGGAGAGTCCTAACACCTTTTCTTTGGCATTCCTTTTCTTCTGCTCAGTCTCTGCCTCAGTCCAAATGTGTGGAAAGTTGTCATCCTGGATTTGTCAAGAGGGCTCGAGAAGGAGAGCCAGTTTGCTGCTACGACTGCGTTCCTTGTCCAGAAGGGACCTTCTCCACTCAGGAAGGTGGGTCACACTGAGGAAAATGGGAGGCTTTGTGGAACTGGATCCATCCAGAACCTTTTCATGAAAGTGCAAGTTAAAAGACAGATCGAAGCTCACCTGGTTTTTTATTTTTAACCTGCACAATTTCTTAACTAAACAGAAGTAAATCAAAAAGACTTGGAAGGAGGGGCTGGGAAGAGATGGGAGGAGGGGGTGGCAGACTGGGCAAGCTTTACTAACAGCAGAGGAAATATCTCTTCTTTCTTTTTTTGAATAAAATTGTATTGATTTTTTTTCTCCACACAACCCCACATATTTTATGAACAGAGTATTGGCCATATCATATCTTATACAACTTACCATATCCAAATATATTTTACTTAATTACAATTTCTGCCAAAATATTGTTTTTTCCATATTTTTAATCATATCTTAATATTTCTGTGCTTATTTATATAAACAACATCTTCATTCGCCCTCAAGTTCTAATTTCTCAATTTTTACTCATATGTATTCTCTTTTATTTTTAAATAATTCAATCTTTATTCCAATACATTTACACATGTTCAGGGTTGCCTTTCTTCCATTTCATCTTTTTTGTTTTACAGCAATCTTTCTTCTCTTTCTTTTTCCTCTCCCTCCCTTCTTTTATCCTTCCTACTTTCTTCTTCCCTCCTCTCCTACTCCTTGTCTACTTCCCCTTCTTTCTCCCCCTCCTCCTTTCTCCCTATCTAACCCTCTCTCCTACTCTTATTTCCCCTCCCTTTCTTCTATTCCTCTCTCTTCTTCTCCCTTCCTTCCATCCCCCTACTCCTTCTTCCATCTCTCTCTATTGCTGTACTCATTTTAAATTCAATATTTTGCACTATGGTGTCCAGGCAACCCTGACTCTTCCTCCATTTATTGAATGTATTTCTCAAAATTCCCCTCATTTTTTTTTAATTATTAACAATGTATTTCAATTTATTCCAATTTTACCTTAAAACCTTTTATCTAAGTTAACCTTCCAACTCTAATTCCCACTTCAATGATTATTTTTCTCTTTCATTAGCATTTCAATTTTATATCACTCTTTCAATTATTTTTATATGTAAACCATTTCTATCTTTCAAATTGCATCTGCTAATCTATTTTACATTAAACAACATACTTCTCTTCGACTTCTTACATATATTTCATTTCATCCTTACTTACATCATTTACTAACATTCAATTTTATATCTCACTTTTTTCCTATAAACCATTCTATCTTTCACATTTCATCTGCTGTTCTATTTTACCTTAAACAGTGTACTTCTTCTTTTTTACTTCTTACACGAATTTCATTGCATCCCTACTTACATCATTTACTAATATTTCAATTTTGTATCTTAATTTCAATTAACTCCTTTATTCTAATCTTTAAAACACTCTTCTTTCCCATCCACTATTGTTTCTCTCCAATCTGCACATCTTCAGGCAGCAAAATGTATCTGTCCTATTGCATCTGCTGATCTATTTTATGTTAAACAGTATATTT
Source organism: Masticophis lateralis (assembly GCA_030761175.1). Taxonomy (NCBI): domain Eukaryota; kingdom Metazoa; phylum Chordata; class Lepidosauria; order Squamata; family Colubridae; genus Masticophis; species Masticophis lateralis. The sequence goes on from JAUDYJ010000016.1 coordinate 10,337,194, forward strand.
CATCCTTACTTACATCCCTTTTACAATAATCTATATATTTCTTCTAAATTTCTTCTTACATACAATTTCTACTACTAATATCCTTCCCTTAAATCAACATATTAATTTCCTTTCTACTATCCCCTTTTAACCATTTACTTTTAGTCTCTCCACAATTCCATTTCTTAATTCCTCCCTTTCTCCCATTCTCTTATCTCCTTTTTCTTTTTCTTCTTTCTCCCTTTCTGCCTCCTTTATCTAATTTTAACTCTGTTAATTTACTGCCTAAATCTTTTCCCATTTCCTTCTCTTCTCTTCCTTTTTTGAGAGCAACTCCCTCACTTTTCATTTTTATTCTGTCACTGTCAATCCCAGTGTAATCATCTATATTTTTATTTTCAATTATTTCCTTTTCAACATTGTATTCTTGCTTCTCTTACTTCTCATTTGTATTTTCTCTTTCCTTTTTTTACATTCTAACCAGTCCACCGCTTCTTTATTTCCCTTAAATGCTTCTCTTACCTTTTGAAATATCTCCTAGTTCCTCATACTCATAGTCCCAATTCTCCGTGTTATCAATTAAAGAGAAAGGATTTTTGAATTTATTATTTTAGCTTATATATAGCTCAAATTCAAATTGAATATATTATTTGTGTAGTTCTCCCCAAGATTTCTCCTAGTCTCTTCCCATTATTTCTCTCTTTACCTTTTGATTGATTCTTTTTTGGGGTGTGTTCTCCCCTATCTACCCTTTTTGTGCCACTATAAATCCCAGTGAAATCATCTAATTGCTTTTTACATTTAGTTCCTTTTTCCTCAATATTATTTTCTTGCTCCTCATTTATGCTCTCTTTTACTACCTTCTCTCCTATTTCCTGCTCTGTGTTTTCCAATAAAATTTCTGACTTTTTATTACCTTTTAAAGATTCATGCACATTTTTTATCAGCTCAATTAATTCATCATACATCCAAGGCTCCATATTACCACTTTAACAAATTTTTAAGACTTTTAAATTATATCACATTTAATTAGCGCTTAAAATCAATATAGTCTCTCTTTATTTTCAAATTCTAGTGTCCAATTCAGGTATTAGTCCAATCCAGTCCAAGTTGAAAGTTTATTATCTTCCACAGCCATAGAAAATCAAAACCAAGCAATACAGAAAAACAAGCACTCCTTAAAAGTTCTCACAGTTTCCAAATTATCTTTTCCGATAGTCAAGGTCAAATTTCACAGCTGCACTTTCTCTTCTGTCTTCCACCAAGTATTGCAGTACTCTCTTTGAAACTTGATGAATTGTTTCAGGTCCACCTTCTGAAAGGCCTTCAGAAGTTGTGGGAGCTTCATCACTGGAGGCTTTTGAGAAGAGGCTGGACTGCCATTTGTCAGAAATGGTGTAGGGCTTCTGCTTAGGCAGGGAGGAGTGGACTAAATGGCCTATAAGGTCCTCTCCAACTCTGTTAATCTCTAATCTGTACTTTGGATCCTTCCCTTGAGGATCACTGAGAAGGTGTCCCTGGTCCATAATGTGGTGCTGTGGATAATTATTGGGAGAACTCATTACACAAATAGTCTGCCAGTCATGTAGATCAGGAGTGTCAAATTCAATTTCATTGAGGGCCGCATCAGGATTATGTTTATCCTTAGGGGGCCAGGGGTGTCTGTGGTGGTGGTGGGGGAATGGCCAGCTCGATATCATCCGTGTTGGGGGTGCCTGTGGTGGCCAGCAAAAACAGGCTCCCAAGATGTTTTCAGCTGCGACAGCCTCCTGCAAGCCTCTGCCAGTCAAAATTGAGCTCAGGAGGGCTGCGTGGCCTTGAGTTTGACACCCCTGATACAGATGAATCAATCAATCAATCAGAATTGAGCTAGAAGAGACCTTGGAGATCTTCTACTCCAGCTCTCTGCTCAAGCAGGAAACTCTATACCTGTGATGGGGAACCTATGACAGGCACATGCCCCCCGCACTCCCCCCGCTTTTGGCATGTGATGGCAAAAAGGTTCACCATCACTGCCCTATAGCATTTCTAAGGAGTGACTGTTGAATGAAATGGTTAAGAAATACTTCTTGGTAAATGCCTGTCATATCAGCTGTTATCCAAAGAAGGTATTTTCTGTAAGATAAAAGGACAGAATATTAAAGAAATATTGCTTTTTTTGCTTTCTCAGATACCGAAAAATGCACCAAGTGCCCAGATGATAAATATCCAAATGTGGACAGAATCCAATGTATCCCCAAAGTTATAACCTTCCTGTCTTATGAAGAACTTCTGGGCATCATCCTGGTCTCTTTTGCCCTACTCTTCTTTCTAACCACAGGCCTTGTTCTAATCATCTTCCTTAAATACCGAGAAACTCCCATTGTCAAAGCCAACAACCGGGACCTCTCCTACATCCTCCTGGTCTCCCTCCTGCTTTGTTTCTTATCTCCTCTTCTCTTCATAGGCCAACCAAGGAAAGCCACTTGCCTTCTCCGACAAACGGTTTTCAGCATCATCTTCTCAGTTGCCGTTTCTTCTCTCTTGGCCAAAACCATCATGGTGGTGCTGGCCTTCCTGGCCACAAAACCAGGAAACCGAGTGAAGAGATGGTTGGGAAAGAGCTTGGCCAACTCCATCATCCTTTCTTCTTCTGCTGTCCGAGTAATCATCAGCTCCATCTGGCTGGGAGTTTCTCCCCCCTTCCCTGACTCTGACCTCCACTCCCAGCCTGGAGAGATCATCCTGCAATGCAACGAAGGGGCCGTTGTCATGTTCTACGTCACCCTCAGCTACATGGGCTTCCTGGCTGCCATCTGCTTCACGGTGGCTTTCCTGGCCAGGAACCTGCCTGGGGCCTTCAACGAAGCCAAGCTGATCACCTTCAGCATGTTGGTCTTCTGCAGTGTCTGGGTGACTTTTGTGCCCACCTACCTGAGCACCAAAGGGAAATCCATGGTGGCTGTGCAGGTCTTCTCCATCCTGGCCTCCAGTGCTGGTCTGCTGGGCTGCATCTTCATCCCCAAGTGCTACATTATCCTTCTGAGGCCAGACCTCAACACAAAGGAGCATCTTACAGCTAGAGCAAACATCAAAACTTGAGACTCAACATCATGATATTTAATAAATTGTAAAGTGTCCTTTTATTTGAAAGAACACATTGATTGTTTCCACTTAGATAGTGTTTAGGAGTCAAAGAAAATAATATCTACATGTTTCCAAATGGGAAATGGTTGAATGGTTGTGATTCTTGTAACACTCTTCCTTTTCATCTCAATAAATCTTGCTAAAGAGAACTCTGTGAAAATCATTCAGAGGAATTTGTTGTTCAGTTACTGCCAATGAATTGGACACCTTTTAAGAAACGATTTCAGCAATTATTCCTACTGACAGTGACTAAAAATGTGTGTGTGAGAGAGAGAACGAACAGGAAAAGTGGTCAGATGAATTCTACGAGAGCCAAGGTCCAACTATGTTGCTTGATAATTGAAGCCAGAGAAGTTGGGGGCCTCCAGGTCCTCTTTCTTCGATGTTCATTCGCTGAGTCCTTGTTAGCACAGCTTTCCCATAGTTGCCTCTGCCCTATGAAAGAAGCTTCTCCATGAGATCCAGCATCCTGTCTCCATCCCTTTATTAAAGCAGGTTCTTTCCCCAAATACCTGGGCTAGGTGGGGACCGGAGTCCAGAAGATGTGGGTGCAGAAACCCCCAGGGAGAGTCAGGCTACATCCTGACGAGATTGGGCTCCTTGTGGCTGCACCGTGTGAATAGTTGCAAGCAGGAGATGGGGTGTGTCTCAAGCTCCATCAGAGGAAAGAAAGAGGGAAGCCCAGCAGTGCAGCCCTTGAAGGCCTGACCTGGTGGGTTCACCTCAGTCACCTCAGGCTGCTTCCAGCCCCAGAAGCCCCAGAAATAAGCCCCACCAAGGATTTTGCTCCAGGCTCCCCGGAAGCCAGCAGAAGGGAGAAGAAAGGGGAAGCTCTGATGACGAGATCCTGAAAGTCTCTGGAGATGAATTCCAATGGACTATCAGGCAATAAAGTAGTCCTCCACTTACGACCACAATTTCCGTTGCTAAGCAAAGCAGTTGTTAAGTCAGTTCTGTCTCATTTTACAACCCTTTTGCCGCAGTTGCTAAGCAAATGAGTGCGGTCGTTAAGCAAATCTTATGCTTATCCCATGACCACAAGGTACTGCAACTGTCATAAATACACACCGGTTCCCAAGTGTCTCAGTTCTGATCACATGACCAGGGGGTTCTGCAGCGGCCATAAGTGTGAAAACTGGTCATAAGTCACTCTTCTCAGTGCTGTTGTAACTTCAGTCAGAAAACAAATCGTTGTAAGTCGAGGACTCTCTGTTGTCCTCATAGCAGTTTTTGACAACGAGGCTCCTGCCCTTAAGATCCCGTCAGAATAGAAGGTCGTGGAAGGGCCCTTGGGGGTCATCTAGTCCAACCCCGTGGTCTCAAGCAGGAGGCCCCAGGGCCCAGACCATTCCATACGAAGGACCGTCCTTCAGTCAGTCACAGCCAGTTCTCTGGCTTTTTGTGCCCCAGATGTTAAAGGAATCCCTGCCGCTGCGGAATGAACCCCGAGATCCTTAAGGGAACCCAGCTTCTCCCATGGACTCCGTTGGTTGGAAGCCGGCTGGGAAAGCTGCCCATGGAGGTCACAGGACCCAGAGACAGGAACCCTCGCAAATACATGCTGGCTGCCAAGCGCCCAAATGTTGGCCCTGTGACTGTGAGAACGTTGCAACGGCCGTAACTGTGAGGACTGGGTGTAATTCACTCTTTTCAGTGCCACTGGGATTTTTAACTGCCGACAAAGGTCTGGCTTTCCCTGGAGGCTCTCCTGCACTTCGGCCTCCATCGGCCTTCCTGTCCTTGCTGCAGAAGAGCCAAACTTCATGTGGCTCCTCCACAAGCAGAGCTGGAGACGGGCTCCCTGTGCTCCTCCTCCTGGCTGTGGGACTCAGGTTGCTCCTGCTGGTGGGTTTTGGTTCCCTGGAGCCCCTTTCTGGAAATCAAGAGCGGCAATGAGACACTGGCAACTGCCCTGAAAACAGCTACACCAAGGAGGTTGTCACCCCCATTGGCCAAAGGGGACCCAAGCTCCGTGTTTTGTTTTGTTTTCTGAAAAGTTTTTCAGCTTTATTTCTTATACACAGAACATAAAATGTACGTTTTCTTATACATAATTAATCCTACATATACATGTTTTCCTTAAAGAAAGCATTCAAATAAGGCATTTTAATTACATTTGGAGTTGCTCTTCTACCCTTTCTTCCCTCATTTCGCAACAACCCTTCCTCTCCTCTTCCTACCCTCTACTCCTCTCTCCTTTCTATCTTCTTTGCTGTGGAATATTCTCCTATTTGGTATCTGAGCAACCCCTGTATTCTAATTGTATATACTTTCTTTCAATTTCTTTTCAGATTTATTCTATCAGTATTTATCATCATAATTGTACTCTTATTCTTACTATCTTCTTTCTTTCCCCCCTCCCATCCCCCTTTTTCATTTACTCTGGTGTCATCTCGGTTTCTATTTCTTTTTTATCCTCTCCCTCGTTCAACTTTCTATTATCTAAATCATTTATCTATCCTTTTATCTTCATATTTCTTTTCTAACCATATATAAATGTCTTAAAATACACTGATTCCTCTTTATCTCTTATTCTTAATCTATTCATTTCCACACAGTCAAAAATCTTTTTTATTACTTCACCATCTGACGAAATTTTTTCTGTCTTCCAATTTTGTGCAAACACAATTCTTGCTACTGTTATTATATGTATAGTTCTTTTCCCATAGTTGTTGCCATTTCTCTAATTCTATTGCATATCCAAAATGTTTTGCCCATGTTGTCATTGTCTGGAGCCTCTCTGGAGCCGGGATGGGTTTCTTTAGGAGGATGAAACCCCTTTTGGGAAATTGTCCCTTCCTTTTGTCTCTTTTCCTGCCTGCTGTGGGCATCAGGAATTGGCATGGTGGTCAGTGACGGGTGAGCCATTGGCCCTGTGCCCACCTGGCTGGACCCTGAGCTGAGAAGCTGGCAGGTCATCAGGGAAGGACCTTCCCATCGCCCACACCCCATGGACCCCTCCCTCCCTTCCTTTGGGACAAGGCTGGATAGCTGACTTTCTTTCAAGATGGAGGCTAAGAACTCTTGAGCCACCTCTTCATTCTTGGCCTTTTGTGGAGGGTTGGAGATTTCTTCTGAGTGGCTTGTCCAGAGCAGCAAAGGCAGGAGAAGACACACAAGTGGGAGGCCGCCACTCAGGATGTCTCATTGCAGGGGATTCTCCCTCTTTCCTGGAACTGAGAAGGGAGACAGGAAGTGGGAGAGGGGAAAGAGCTCCTGGGAGCAAATATGGAGTCCATCTCCAGGAGGGGATCCAGGAGGCATCTTAATCTGTCCCTGGGGTGGCTTTCATCAGCTTGGCAATTTCAGATAGGTTCAACTACAACTCCCAGAATTCCCAGCAGAGCTTTGATTGCATCATCCTGGATGCTTCTGATCTTGGGCCACCCAGCACTGGGCCTTCTTGGAGTTGTAGTCGACGCACCTGCCAGATGATGGAAGGGAGAAGGGGGCTCCTGGAGGCCATCCACTCGTGTGCGATTTGCGGACTGGATTCAGGCAAGACATGAGGACGTAAACCCAAAGGAACCAAATTGTGAGCTTCCTGTGCTGTTTAATCCAGTGTTTGTCAACTCTGGAAACTGAAATGTATTAATTATTAGTTTTAAATTTCTTGAATTAAGCTGGAGTGGAAAGAAGAATAGAAGATAAGTATAGAAAAAAGACCATTGTGCCACAAGACACAAACACACTCACACTGAGTTCACAAATCCTTCATAGATGCAAGATATAAAGGTTTAGGGAAGAGTTTCAGGAAAAGATACCCATAGTTATAACAGCCAAAGCCCAGTTGACATCTTTAAGTAACTGTTCAGAAGCTGCAAGTAAGAGCAGAATTTCCTTGAGGAATCAGGCCCACAAATTTCTCCTTCCAAGGTTGGAGATCAAAAGGCAGAGAGGCCATTTCTGTGCTCTCTCCATCGAGATCCAGAGAGCTGAGATGCCCTTCACGAGGAGAGGGGCCTGGCCAATTCCTGAGAGCTACCGGTCCAAGTGAAAGTCCAAGGATCTGCTCACAATGTCAGGGTCCCCTGTTATTTTAGATCTCCTGGGGCTGCAGCTGCAGACACAACATCAAAGGTTCGGTCTTGGGTCTACAAAGGGAGCAGCACCAGTGTTGGCAAACACATCTGGATCCCACTTCTCGGAGGAAGGTGGACTTGTTGCCAAGCATTAATTCACATCTGGAGGCCATCAGATTTGGGCAGGCTGTTCTAATTCATTATCAACCACTAACAGAGACTTAACAGCAATGAATGAACAGGCCCTGTCCAGCAATTAATGGTTGGTTCTGTTCTATTTTTGAAATACAATAACTGCAACCTCAAAGTGATGATGCATTTCTTTAAGACACAAGAATTGTTCCTTTATCTGAGGAAAGTATTCACTACAGGAGGAACAGTCAACTCTATCATTTGCCTTTTTAAGTACCCTTCTTGGTAAATCGAATTGCATCAGATCAAATCAAGTTTATTGCAATCAAAGACCAGAGACCAGAACAAATGAAAACACTCAAGGAATATCCAGTTGAAAATTCTAGAATAAAATAATAAACAGATAAACTCTATATTAAAACCACAATTTGGCATCCAATGTCAGTTACACATGGCCTACGTATACTATAATATCATTCCTTAAACTGTGAGGCTCATAGTCATTAAATGCAAAGGAGTTGTAATGCAAAAGGATTTGCTACTTTAGTTGTGTGAAATAGCTATGGTGGATTATTCACGTGTTTCCCATGAATCCCCAGCGCTGCTGCAGAGAATCTAGCCACCTTTGCTGTAACCACAGTCTGTTCCTCCTTAAGCAGCCACTGGAGCTAAGCAGTGTTGGAATGGCCAGGATGCCTATTGGTTATGGGGTTTAAAATATCTCCATAGAAAGAGCATCAAAGGAATACATGTCCTGTCCAGAAGAGGATGGAGGATTGGGGGAGGGAGGGAGGGAGATGGGGTTGGGACTTGCTGTCTCGTGTGCCGGGTGACTCTGGCCAGAGCCGGATCTTGGAGCCAGAATTGAGCAGCCGAATAGGCTGAGCAGTTGGGAGCTGAACCACCTGCAGGGGAGGAGGAGAGAGGAGAGCAGCCAGAAGCTGAAGGGGAGCCCAGGGGTCTCCAGGAGAGGCATTGGGAGAGCAGAGACCCCCAGAGGCCACAAGGCAGAGGGAGCAGGGGGGCAGAACAAGAGGACAGGGCTAAGTGGAAGGTCTCAGAGGCAGGCAGAAGATCCTGCTGCTCCAGAGCCTCTCGGTGGGGAAGCAGGAGAAGGAGGAGGCCATGCCTAACATCTACCTGCACTTTAGCTCCCCCACACTCTCATGCATACACCCCATACATCCCATAGATGGCCTCTTCCACTGGTCAGACCAGCACATCCACACTACACCAGACCCAACTCTCAGCCTATAAAGAAACTGGCAAACATCCCATTCAGCTCCTCTGGCTCTAAGCCTCTGGGGAGCCCCCCAAACATACTGAATCAAGCCCAGGGACCCTAACCAACAGGAACAGTCCAAGAGAGTTGGAAGGGACCTTAGAGGTCTTCTAGGCCAAGCACGGCTCCAGCAGGCTGAGAGTTGAGTCTTTAAGAGAGCTGACTTCAACAAGCTAAGAGAAATCGAACACAATGAAATTCAACATAGAGAAAAGTAAAGTCTTACACTTGGGAAAGAAAAACCGAAAGTACACATAGAGACTGGGTGAAACCAGGCTTAATAGTAGGAACTGTGAGAGGGATTCTGAGAGTCTTAGTGGACAACCAATTAAATATGAGCCAGCAGCAACAAAAAAAAAGCCAATGCAATTCTAAATTGCATTAACAGAGGGATACAATCAAGATCAAGAGAGGTTCTAATACCACCCTATAAAGCCTTAGTAAGACCACACCTAGAATACTGCATCCAGTTTTGGTCACCACACTATAAAAAAGACGTTGAGACTCCAAAAAAAGTGCAAAGAAGAACAACCAGAATGATGAAGGGACTGGGGGCTAAAACATACAAAGAAATGAGGGGGGAGGGAGAAAAGAAAAAAGTGTTGACTTCCGACTTCCTCTGTTGCAGGAAACTAAAGCATTAAATCGAATCTCAAGTTTTTACTTTTCCATAATAATGTAAAGGGTTTTGTAAAAGAAAGCAGATTTCGCATTCAAATCCTCCAGTTCTCAGGGATGACAAAAGTCCCACCCCTCTTTCTCTCTACTGGGTGCTTCTACTCCTGGCCCGCCCCCTTTGTCATGACAACCCTGTAGCCAATCAAAGAGGGGGAAGAGACGGTTGCCTGGGAGCTTCCCTGCCCTCAGCCTAATGGAGAAGAGGCTGAAGGAGCCAAGCCAAAGGGGGGGGGGTCAAATAAAGAGCAAAATTCAGAGCTTTGTGGGGGGGATGAGAAAGAGGCAAAAGCTCCCAGAATTGCAGAGGGAGTGGGGCTTAAGCCTCTTCCCCAGAAAAGGCTGCAATGAAGAGGGTCTCAACTGGGGGCTCTGGAGGGGCCACAGGGGACCCCCACCTTCTTCAGAGTCACGGAGGGTCCCCTCCAGGGTGAGAATGGCTGCCTTTTCCCCCAGGCCACCCCAGATCCCCCTTGGGAAACCCAGCCCTGCATGGCTTCTCCCCCACAGGAGCCTCTCATGGAAAGACACGGAGCCCAAGCAAAGCTGGAGGGGGCTGCATCCCCCCAACATTCAACCCTGGGACCCATAAACCAGGTTAGTCTCTTCCCAGGAATGCCCCTGATCGAGTGGTGGGATTCAGCCAGTTCATATCACTTCGGGAGAACCAGTTGTTAACTTTCAGAGGAGTTTGATGAACTGATTGTTGGAAGAAATCATTAGGGCAGAGAACCAGTTGTTAAATTATTTGAATCCCACCACTGCCCAGATCCCCCCTCCTTCCTGGCCATCCTGGGCTTTCTCTGTGGATCTGGGCTTTGCTTTCCCCTGGGTGCCCCATGCATGGAAATAGGTGGCTGAGCAGAATGGGATAAGGTTTCCCCCAGTGGTGGGATTCAAGTAATTTAACAACCGGTTCTCTGCCATAATGATTTCTTCCAACAACCAGTTCACCAGACTGCTCAGAAAGTAAACAACTGGTTCTCCCAAAGTGGTGCGAACTGGCTGAATCCCACCACTGGTTTCCCCCCTTCCCAGGACTCAAAAGATGGATGTTGGATTTTGCAGATCAGCTTTCCATCTGTAACATGACAGTCCTGAGCTCCCCCTTCCCTCCTTTCTTCCCTTCCTTCCCCACATGGGGAGAGAGAGGCAGCCTTGATTTCTCCATCTCTTTTCACTTGGCTCCCTCTCTCTCTCTCTCTCTCTCTCTCTCTCTCATTTTTTTAACTCTGCGAAGTTCAAAAAACTAGTTTTTCACTAAAGTTGATATTGTTCTTAGAGACTGGCTGCACTATTGCATCAGCCCTTTTGTGCGGTGCCTTGAGCATTAGCTTTCAAAATAAAGTAAATGTTGGTTCCAACTCAGCTGGCAGCTATTTCAGATCTGTGGCAGGCTCTGGCATTAACTGGCCCCTGGAGTTTTGTCTTTCATCACTATGCAAACAAATCTCAGATTTATTTGTTATTTCAGCCACAGGTGCCATGTATTCCCTGTATGGAGCTCCCAAAACTCTCAATTCTAGATGATGGATTTAATTCGATCTCTGCCCCTGTTATTTTGAATCACATGGAGATTATTTCCCTTTCATTTCCCTCCAGAGAATTTCTCAACAATCTCAAAGTCCAAGAACTACCTGAATTATCCAGGGATCTCTCCTGAGAAGGAGAATTATGATAAAAGTTTCAGCTCTGCTGTTTGGCCAAATCCTCCAGGGGAGGCTTTGGGCAGAGAAATATGGAGTTTTGGGACAGGCAGAATCTGTGCTCTTGAATGTTTTTCTCCCTCCTTTCAAGATGAAGCTGAGTATTTCTCTGTGTTGAGAAAAAGCAACTGGACGTTCCACCTTGTGAGAGTTCTTTGATTCTTCTAATTCTTCTTTAGAAACAGGAAAGGGATTGATTGATTCACCCCATGAATGATGGACCTCCTGCTTCTGCTTCTGATGCTGCTTTTATCCCAGCCAGTCTCTGGGAAGCTGAGAATGAAATGCCCGTTGAGTTTGGAGAACCAGGATGGAAAACTACGGAGCTACTACAGACCAGGAGACCATCTAATCAGTATAGTCACCAGTGGAACAGAAAGATTGCATACAAAGTTGCCTTTCAACCTGGCTCCTTCTCTTCAGTTTGTTTTCCGTGATCCGTAAGTCATTCAGGGTGATGGAGTTGGAGTCCCTCCATTCTAACACTCTCCTTTTCTCTTTTTTATTTTGCATTTATTCCTATATTGGGGAATATGTCTAATTTCCTGAATGATTTTTATTTCCATGGCTTCTCTCTCTTCTCTGATTTTGTGAAACAGACTCAAAAAGGGGTCTGAAAAAAAGCTGAAAGGACTCCAGATTATTTTCCTCTCTGTTCAATCTTAATTTATCACTTGAATAATGAATTTTATTTAAAGTAGTAATGGAATTAGTTGTGTAACTGATCTTTGCTTTTGGATCAATTCTGGTTTAAGGCTCAGTAGGCTTGTGGAGGATTATATATATTATGTTAGATCGGCGCAGGAAAGAAGAAGTGACCAGCAGGGTTCAATTAACAGGTTTAATAACAAGAACTGAACCGCTTGTGCGCTGCCGGAGCTCTCCTTATATACACTCCGGCAGGCGCACCGCCCACTGACAGGGATTCAAAACTCCCGCCGAAAGGATCTTCAGCCAATCCCAGGCGGATGTCCTTATAAGGACATAACACTCCTCCCCCCTAGTTCTTAGTCATTCGATCAGGGAAATAGTCACTAAGATAAACAGGACGTCTACGTGCCCGCGTAGACCTGCGCAGTTCACAGTCAAGATGGACACTCTCCCGGACGGAGGGTGTCTGCTCTGCTCGGGGCTTCTTCCCCGGTGCCGGGCTGGATCTGGCCGTCGAGGACGCGGGCACTGTGTCCGAACCTCCGGCCGGGTCACGGACCTCCGCCTGCGGGCGATGCTGGTCTGCCTCGTTCCTGCACGGATCGTGGAGCCGCCGGTGTGGATCCCTGCTCTTGACCGGTCCGGAACTCCTGAGCCACGGTAGGTCCCTGGGTCTCCCTCAGGTCCCCTCTGGGCTGGGGTCGCGCCGGTCTGGGTCAGGGTGCGGGTCCGGCGGTGGTGGTTGGGTTGAGCCCCCGGGTTCTCCGGTCGAGTCCGGCTTACTCCCGGGGCGGCAGGCGGACGGAAAAGGTGACTGGTCGGCTCGGTCGGGGTGGCGTAGGCCTACCTTGCAGGGGTGGTGTAGGCCCTCTCTGCGCGGTTGGTCTGGTGGTGGTGCCAAATGTTCCCTCTGGCCGCTGGGCTGCTCGATCCGGTCGGGTTGGCGTTGGCCTACCCTGCTGGGGTGGTGGAGGCCTTCCTTGCAGGGTTGGTTTTCTGCGCGGTTGGCGGGTTGTTGTAGGGCCTCCTGGAATGTTGGCTGGAGGTCCCCATCGCTGGGCTGCCGGTTGCCCACTTCGCAGGGTTGACGTTGGCTTCCCCTGCAGGGTTGTCCCCGGTCTACTTGCCTTGCCGGATCTGGTATTAGGCTAGGTGCCGGGGTGTTTGTTCTTCCCTCGGGTCGCCGGTCTCCCTCGTCTGGGAGGTTTAGGCCTACTTCGCCAGGGTGGTTTTGGCCTGCCTCGTCGGGGTGGTTTAGGCCTACTGCGCCGGGGTGGTTTAGGCCTACTGCGCCGGGGTGTTTTAGGCCTACCTTGTCGGGGTGGTTTAGGCCTACTGCGCCGGGGTGGTTTAGGCCTACCTCGTCGGGGTGGTTTTCGCTCACTTCCCTCCACCTTTTGCGGAGCTGGTCGAGATGACGTCTCACGATCTGTCCATCGTCCAGCTCAACGCGGTAGGATTTGGGACCGGTTGTGCTGTGTACTGTAGCTTTAAGCCATTTAGGCGAGCCGTGGAAATTAAGAGCGAAGACGGCATCACCGACGGAAAACTGGCGAAGTTGGCGACTGGCGGATGCGGGCACCTCAGAGGAGTATTGTGGGTGCAGTCTGTCCAGGGGTGACCGGAGTCTCCTGCCCATTAAAAGTTTGGCGGGGCATTTTCGGGTGGCAGAGTGAGGCGTGATATGCTGGGTAAGCAAAAAAGTGTCAATGCGCTCCTGCCAGTCACCCGGGCCCATCTTGGCGAGGACTCCTTCGTGAGCCGCACCATCCGTTCAGCCTGCCCATTTCCGGCCGGTCTGTAAGGGGCAGAGAGGGCATGGCGGATGCCCAAGCCAGCCAGGAAAGCTTCCATGGGCACGGACGTAAGTTGGGGCCCGTTGTCTGAGACCAACACGTCTGGGAGTCCATGGGTCGCGAAGAGGCGCCGGAGGGCACGGATGGTAGCTTCTGTTGTGGTGGATGCCATGGGGACGACTTCCAACCACTTGGAGAAGGCATCAACCACGATGAGGAGGTGGTGCCCATGAATGGGGCCAGCAAAGTCTATGTGAATGCGCGACCAGGGGGAGCTCGGAGTCTCCCAGGGCATCGGGTCAGATTGAGGCGGGGCGGCTCTGACTTCTTGGCACGGGCTACACCTGGCGACCCAATGTTCAATGTCTTTGTCCAGTGACGGCCACCAGACGTAGCTCCGTGCCAGGGCTTTCATCCGGACTATGCCCGGGTGTCCTTTGTGCAGCGCAGCAAGAGTCCTTCGTTGAAGAGTGCTGGGAATCAGCACCCTATCTCCCCATAGTAAACAGCCGCGCATGGTGGACAGCTCCCCTTGCTTGCGGCTGAACGGGCTGAAGTCGTCGCTGTCAATTCGAGTCGGCCAGCCTCTCAGGACCCAGGAGTGGACTTGCCGGAGGATGGGGTCAGCTCGCGTGTGCGTCGCTACGTCGGCAGATGTCACGGGACAGTTGCTGTCGTTGTCAATATGCAGCAGCTCGAGCGTGGGGGCCGGGTCTTCCACGGATTCGGCGGATGGGCACCTGCTCAACGCGTCGGCGTTTGCGATGGCTTTACCAGGCTGGTGGACGAGGCTGTAGGAGTAGCCGGCGAGGAATATGGACCAGCGCGTCATCCGGGGGGACATGAATGCTGGGGTCTGTTTGTCCCCTGCTAGTAGGCCGAGGAGAGGCTTGTGATCGGTGACAATGGTGAATTGCCGTCCATACAGGTATTCGTGGAAGCGCTTCACCCCTGCAACAATAGCCAACGCCTCCTTGTCCAGTTGGCTGTAGTTGCGCTCAGCACTAGACATAGTCTTTGAGAAAAATGCGATGGGGGCTTCACGACCGGTAGGCAGTTCGTGGCTGAGCACAGCGCCAACTCCGTACGGGGAAGCGTCACAGGTCAGTCTGAGGGGCAGTGTCTCATTGTATTGAATGAGCACACTGTCAGAGGTCAGAAGTTGCTTAACGGCTCTGAATGCAGACTCTTCCTCACGTCCCCACCTCCAGGAAACCGCCTTCGCCAGCAAGCGATGGAGCGGCTCAGCAACAGTGGCTTTTTGCTGGAGGAAAATAGCGTAGAAGTTAAGCAATCCAAGGAAAGCCTGAAGCTCCGCTTTGTTTTTGGGGCTGGGAGCTTCATGGATAGCTTTAACTTTTGATTTGGTGGGGTGGATGCCAGAACTATCTATCAGATAGCCCAGGAACTCGACTTCCTGTACCCCAATGATGCACTTGTCCCTCCGGACTCTCAAGCCCTTCTCCCTGAAACGCTGGAGAACTAGCCTCAGCCGGTCCAGGAGTTGAGCCTTTGAGTCCCCGGAGATCAGTACATCATCGAAATAAGGCACCACCCCTGGAACGCCTTGGAGAAGGCGTTCCATCATGGATTGGAAAATGCCTGGGGCTGCACTGACTCCAAACTGGAGACGGTTGCACTTAAACGCGCCTCTATGGGTGACAATAGTCTGTGCCTCCGCCGTTTCCTGATCTACTGGCAGTTGCTGGTAAGCCTGGGCCAGGTCCAGTTTTGCAAAAATTTTGCCCTTGCCGAGTGAGTGCAGCAAATGTTGCACTACTGGCACGGGGTATGCGCTCTGCGGCAACGCCTTATTGATGGTCACTTTGTAGTCGGCGCAGATGCGCACAGATCCATCCTGCTTCATGGGAGTCACAATGGGAGTTTCCCATGAAGCATGATCGATGGGTTCCAGGATACCTTGGGCAATCAGCTTATCTAGCTGAGCGTCTACTTTAGCCCGCAAGGCAAATGGAACCCGGCGGGGCTTGAGCCGAATTGGGGTTACCCCCTTGTCCAGATTAAAGGAGATGGGTTTCCCTGAAAAGGTCCCTAACTTACCATCGAAGACTTCTTGGAACTCTCCGATGAGTGAGTCGAGTTTGCCTGAGCTAATCTGGTGGATGCCTCCAATAGAAAGCCCCAGCGGCTGGAACCACTCCACGCCCAGCAGGGTCGGGCGGCTATGCTCCACGACGGTTATGGGAAGCTGGCCCTGGAACTGCTTGAAGGCGATCCGGAGGTTGGTTCTCCCGATGACGCCGATGGGGTTGCCGCCGAAGTCCACCAGCTTGGAGTGCAGAGGTTCAAGTTGGCGCTTGGAGAGATTCGGTTTCAGTCTCTTGACCTGGTGCCAGTCGATGATCGAATAGACGGAGCCTGAGTCGACTTCCATCGTGCACGGCAAGCCTTCTGCCAACAGTGTCACGTGGAATTTTGTGGCACTGTTGGTGCTGGTGAGGGCGATCGTTGTCTGGTTCACAGCGCCGCCATGATAACTGTTGCGGTCGTCGCGATTTTGGTGGATTGAGGACCGTTTGGATGACCTCTGGGAGTCGCGACGACTTTCTGGATTCTGGGGCTTGATCGATTCAGGAACCGGATCAGAGGCTCTGCATGCCTCCGCGATGTGCCCCCTCTTAAGACAGCGTCTGCAGGTGGCATCCCGCCAGCGACAGGATTGGCGGGGATGGTGTCCCTTGCAACTGCCGCACTGAGCGGCGCGGCGGCCATCTTTTTGAATTTCCCGCCTAGGTGGGCGGGAAACTTTCAAAACGGTCGACTCTCCCTCTGAATCGGTTGGTGTGGCAGAGTCCTCGGACGATTCAGATGACGGTTTGCGGATCTTATGGATCCCTCGGGACTGGAGCATGGCAGCAGTGGCGGTCTCGGATGTTTCAGCAGCCGTAGCCTCCTCAAGAACGTCCTTCAGGGACAGTCTTTTTCTGCTCAGGAACTTCTTTTGGAGGTTGGCATCTCTCATCCCGAAGACGATCCCGTCGCGTAAGGCATTGTCAACGTTCTCAAATTCGCAGTTCGCAGCGATTTGACGCAAAGCCGCCACAAAGTCTTTAAGCGATTCGCCTTCCTTCTGATTACGTTGGCGGAAGGTAAAGCGGTTCGATATGGGGGTGCCCGTTGGTGCATAGTGGTCTTGCAGGGCAGTCTGCAGATCCACCCAGGACATGACTTCAATGTCCCTGGGTGCGACGAGGTTGACGGCGAGTTCCAGAACGTCGGAGCCGCAGTGAGCGAGGAAGAGAGCCCTCTTCCTCTCGTCGTCTAGGTTGTTGTAGCCGTTTCCCCGGAGGAATTGGCGGAAACGTATCATATACGAACTCCACTTCTCCCGGCTGGGGTTGAAGGGAGCCAGCGAGGCGAACGGCGCTTGCGGCGTTGCCATTTCTCAGACCGCGTCGAGTGACTTCAGCTCGTTATGGCGATCGTGCCACGCGGAGGTTCTTCTCTAGACCTTCGTCGCCAGTGTTAGATCGGCGCAGGAAAGAAGAAGTGACCAGCAGGGTTCAATTAACAGGTTTAATAACAAGAACTGAACCGCTTGTGCGCTGCCGGAGCTCTCCTTATATACACTCCGGCAGGCGCACCGCCCACTGACAGGGATTCAAAACTCCCGCCGAAAGGATCTTCAGCCAATCCCAGGCGGATGTCCTTATAAGGACATAACATATTATATATAACAAAAGTATTTGTTGTGGCTGTTGATTATAATAACTTTTTTTCAATAGGATTTCTTACAATTTTTATCCTTGCTTACTATTCACTTTCAACATTCAAATAGTCAACAAGAATTCCCATCTCTTCCACAACCTCACACTGGGCTACAACATCCATAACAACTATTGGAGCACTTTCCACACTTCAGATGCCTTGCTGGACATTCTCTCCACTGGAGAAGCCAATGTCCCCAACTATGGCTGTGGAAGGAAGGAGAACCTCCTGGCTCTTCTTGATGGAGCTAGAAGGGAGATCTCCATCCAGATGTCAACATTAGGAGGCACCTACAAAGTCCCACAGGTTTGTGTGTGTGTTTCTCCTTCTGGTAAAGTGAGAGGTGGGTGATGGTGTGTGAGCAATAGATGCAATCATGTCTTCTCCATGGAATTCAAGAGCTGCTTTTCACCATATTAGTAAAAACATCAATATTTTACCCCATTATGTTCAGGTTGAGATTCATCATAAAAGGCCTGAAATGCAAGCAATACATTCCCTGGAAAAGACATTCTACCATTCTACCAGGGGGCCGTATCATGTGTTGGGGGCACGTAGCCGCTGTCTCCAAGCGGTGGCGTGCCTCGGTCCTCAGGACTCTTCTCGCTCCCCGAGTTGTCCAGAGTTACGGCGTCCGGGCCTGAGGTTGATGTTGTGTAATACCAGGTCCGTGGTTAATAAGGCCCCCGCTCATTTGCGACCTTATTCAAGAGGGAGGTGCGGACCTGGCAGGTATTACGGAGAACTGGTTGGGTCAAGAGGGGGGTTCCCCTCATGGAGATGTGCCCACCAGGCTTCCCTGCATTTCATTGGCCAAGGGCCCAGGGCAGGGGTGGGGGGGTGGCGGTCGTTATAAGGGAAAGTCTTGATCCAAGGGAGACCATTGTACCTCAGATAGCCGGATGTGAGTCGCTCCTGGTGAAGTGGGGCCATGGTGTGCAGGTGGGCTTGCTGATCGCGTACCTGGCTCCCTGCCACGTGACAACGGCCCTGCCCGAGCTTCTCAACGTTATTGCCGAGGTGGCGGTTGACACCTCCAGGCTTTTGGTCATGGGGGATTTCAACCTGCCGTCTGTCGGTGAGGCGTCTGGGTTGGCTCGGGAGTTTATGGCTTCCATGACAGCCATGGACCTGACACAATTAATTCTTGGCCCTACTCAGACAGGCGGACACACTCTGGACTTGGTTTTTGTCTCTGGTCAGTGGTTGAATGGCCTAGATGTTGGGGATATAGTTATTGAACCCCTGTCATGGTCGGACCATTCTTTCCTGCGGCTAGACTTTCTGACCGCCGAACCCCGCCGCAGGGAGGCGGAACCGATTAGGTGGTTCCGCCCCAGGCGCCTGATGGATCCTGATAGGTTCCAGAGGGAGCTTGGGCCAATGCCCGAAACTCTGGCTCACGATTCGGCCGAGGACCTGGTGGCCGCCTGGGATAGGGCGGCCGCCGGTGCCCTGGACCGAGTCGTGCCTTTGCGGCCTCTGACCCGGCACCGAATCTGCCCGGCTCCTTGGTTTTCTGAGGAGTTGAGGGAGATGAAGCACCAGAAAAGACGCCTAGAGAGTGGTTGGAGGGCGAGTCGATCTGAATCTGACCGAACAGTACCTAGGTCCCATGTTAGGACCTATTTGGTGGCGATAAAAGCGGCAAAGCGTAATTACTTTTCCGCTCTTATTGCATTGGCAGATAGTCGCCCAGCCGCCTTGTTTAGAGTGACCCGCTCCCTCCTACATCAGGGAGCGCGGGAGGACCTCTTGCAAGGGCGGGCTGAGGATTTTGCACAGTATCTGCACGATAAAGTCGCTCAGATTCAGGAAGGCTTGGACTCTGACTGGGTAGATTCCGGCGAGGTCACTGAGGCTGGTCTTGAGAACGTTATCTGGGATGAGTTCGATCCTGTGACTTCTGAGGACGTGGACAGGACTTTGAGGAGTCTAAACGCAACCACATGTTTATTGGACCCGTGTCCTTCCTGGCTGGTACTGGCCACTCGGGAAGTTACACGAGGCTGACTCCAGAGGATTATAAATGCTTCTTTGAGTGAGGGTTTCTTGCCTGCCGCCTTGAAAGAGGCGGTGGTGAGGCCCCTCCTCAAGAAGCCTTCTCTGGACCCGGCTGTTTGGCAAATTTTCATCCTGTCTCCAACCTTCGCTTTATTGCGAAGGTTGTTGAGAGTGTGGTTGCGCGACAGCTCCCACAGTACCTGGATGAAACCGTCTATCTAGATCCGTGCCAGTCCGGTTTCAGACCTGGGTACAGCACGGAGATGGCATTGGTCGCATTGGTGGATGATCTCTGGAGGGCTCGGGACAGGGGTTGTTCCTCTGTCCTGGTCCTGTTAGATCTCTCAGCGGCTTTTGATACCATCGACCATGGTATCATGCTGCGTCGGTTGGGGGGTTTGGGGGTGGGAGGCACTGTCCTATGGTGGTTCTCCTCCTATCTCTCCGACCGATCGCAGACTGTGTTGGCAGGGGGGCAGAGGTCGACCTCGAGGCGCCTCGTTTGCAGGATGCCACAAGGGTCGGTCCTCTCGCCACTCCTGTTCAACATTTATGTGAAGCCGCTGGGTGAGATCATCCGTGGTTTTGGGGTGAGTTGCCAACTGTACGCTGATGATACTCAGCTGTACATCTCCACCCCTGACCACCCCAATGATGCCATCGAAGTAATGTCCCAGTGCCTTGAAGCTGTGCGGGTCTGGATGGCGAGGAACAGGCTTCGTCTCAACCCTTCCAAGACCGAGTGGCTGTGGATGCCGGCGTCCCGGTATAGCCAGCTGGTGCCATCGCTGGCTATTGGGGGTGAGTCATTGGCCCCCACAGAGGGGGCTCGCAACTTGGGTGTCCTCCTGGATTCACGGCTGTCCTTGGAAGGGCATATGGCGGCCGTGGCCAGGGGGGCCTTTTATCAGGTTCGCCTGATGCGCCAGTTGCGCCCCTTTCTGGATCGGAACTCCATGTACACAGTCACTCATGCACTCGTCACGTCTCGCCTGGACTACTGTAACGCTCTCTACAGGGGGCTCCCCTTGGGGTGCACCCGGAGGCTCCAACTGGTCCAGAATGCAGCCGCGCAGGTGATTATGGGAGCGACAGGACGCTCCCACGTGACACCTCTCCTGCGTGAGCTGCACTGGCTTCCAGTGGTCTTCCGGGTGCACTTCAAGGTGTTAGTTTTGACCTTTAAAGCGCTCCATGGCATGGGACCAGGGTATTTGCGGGACCGCCTGCTGCTACCGATAACCTCCCACTGGCCAGTACGCTCACACAGAGAGGGCCTTCTCAGGGTGCCATCAGCCAAGCAATGTCGGCTGGCAGCCCCCAGGGGGAGAGCCTTCTCTGTGGGGGCACCCACCCTATGGAACGAGCTGTCTCCTGAAATTCGTTTGATCCCGGACCTCCGTGATTTCCGAAAGGCCCTTAAGACTTATTTATTCCAACAAGCCGGCCTTGCTTGATTGATTTTAATGGGGTTTTAAAATTTTTTGTACTAGTAATCTCTGGGGTTTTAAATTGGGTATTTTAATGGGGTTTGAGACTTTTATTTTGGAACGCAAATCAATTTAATCTAATTTTAAATTCTTTTAATATTTGTATTATATGTGTTTTAATTTGGTTGTTCACCGCCCTGAGTCCCCCTCCCGGGGAGAAGGGCGGTATATAAATTGAAATAATAAAATAAATAAATAAAATAAATTTAACTGATTAAAAAATATCCCTGGTTGTTGGGCATCTATTGGCATCTTCTTTTCACAGATAAATAAGGCTTGCCCTATCCAGTCGGATTGAAGTTGGCTATAGTAGCATTTTATCCATCTAAAAAGTGGAATAGAAATCACTCTAGCAATTATAGGCCAAATAGACTAGCAGATATTGTGGCTAAAATTTATGCCATGATCCTCTTAGTTAAACCTAAGAAAAATGCATTCCTTGCAGAAGGTTTTAGGTAGAGTTAAATGCTATATAGATTTTATAAGGAATAATGCACAAGTTAACAATCTAATATTGGCAACAAATTTATCTTGAAATGTCTAATCTATATCAGTGAGGTCAAGTAAGGTTTGCAGGCTTTCCAGATGTTAGTGCAGCATTTGACTCAATAATCAGAGAAATATGATGGAGAAAATGGATGGTCCTGAAAATGGAGCTCAGCCTGTTGGCCCTGATCCAAGCCCTTGTTTGAGAGGGAGGTTTGGGCTCAATGGAGCCATGAGAAGAAGGATCTATGCTTACCAAGGGGGAAGGGAAGGAGTGTATATTTGAACCCTTGTTCTTCAGTATAGATATGAAATGACTTCCTAGGACTAATGCAGGTTCAAGAAACAGATCATAAATAAAAGTTATTTCATTCTTTGACAAAAATGATTGAATTAGTGGACCGGTGAAATGCAGTGCATGTAGTATACAGCCCTTGGATTTCAGAAAGGTTTTGGTGAAGTAAACCAGAACCTATTTCTTGGGAAGCTGAAAATATGTGGGAGAGACAGCATCACCCACAGATGGGCTCAGCCTGTGGATCTCAATGGAACTACGTCTGCATGGAGGGAAACAAGCAGTGGGGGACCCCAAGGTTCCATTTTAGGCCCAGTTCTCTTCAACATCTTCATCAATGATTTGGATGAGGGGAGCAATGGGGAAATCATCAAATTTGAAGACAAACTAAAGTGGCAGGAATTGCCAACACTCCAGAAGATAGGCTGAAGATCCAGATAGAAATAGAAAGACTTGAACCCTGGGCCTATCTAACAAAATGAAATTTAATGTAGAGAACGTAAGGTTTTATACATAGGCTAGAAAAACCAAATGTACACTTACAGAAGAGGTGAAACCTGGCTCAATAAGTGTAACTCTGAGAGGGATCTTGGAGTCCTAGTGGACAATCACTTAAATATGAGCCAACAACAGCCAAAAAAGCTATTGCAATTCTAGGTTGCATTAACAGAGAGATAAAATCAAGATCACATGAATTATTGGTACCGCTTTATAATGCCTTGGCAAGACCACACTTGCAATAGTGCATCCAGTTTTAGTCTCCATATTATAAAAATGAATTAGAGACTCTGGAAAGAGTGCAGAAAAGATAATTAAGGGCCTGGAGACTAAAACATATGAGGAACAGTTGCAGGAATTCATTATGTCTAGTCTAGTGAAAAGGACGAAAGGTGATATCATAACAATGTACCAATATTTGAGGGGCTACCACAGAGAAGAGGAGGTCCACTTATTTTCCAAAGTACTACAAGTCAAGGCAAGAAACAATGGAGGGAAACTAATCAAGGAGAGAAGCAACCTAGAACTAAGGAGAAATTTCCTAATGGTGAGGAAAGGAACGTCTCCCCTTCAGAAATTGTGGGTGGTCCATCACTGGAGGCTCTTAAGAAGAGGCTGGACAGCCACTTGTCTGGAATAGTATAGATAGATACAGATTAACAGAGTTGGAAGGGATCTTATGGGTCATCTAGTCCAAGCAGACCCAACACCATTTCTGACAGATGATGGTCCAGTCTCTTCTTGAAAGCTTCCAGTGATGAAGCTTCCACAACTTCTGAAGGCAACTTTATCTCTTTATTTCCAGGTTGAATCTCTCCTTGTTCAGTTTCCATCCATTATTCCTTGTTTGGCCTTTGTCCAGCCTTTGGGTGCTTTGGAAAACAGCTTGACCTGCTCCTCTCTGTGGCAGCCCCTCAAATATTGGAAGAATGCTATCATGTCTCCCCCGGTCCTTCTCTTCACTAGACCAGCCATGCCCAGTTCCTGAAACCGTTCATTGAATGTTTTAGCCTCCAGTCCCCTAATCCTCTTGGTTGCTCTTCTCTGCACTTTTTCTAGAGTCTCAACATCTTTTATAGTGTGGTGACCAAAACTGGATGCAGGATTCTAGGTGTTACTAAGGCTTTATAGGGTGGTATTAGTTCCTCTCTTGATCTTGATTGAATCCCTCTGTTAATGCAATTTAGGATTGCATTGGCTTTCTTGGCTGCCGCTGCACACTCTTGACTCATATTTAATTGGTTGTCCACTAAGACTCCAGGATCCTCTCACAGTTACTGCTATTATGCCTGGTTTCCTGCTTGAACCTGGGTCAGACTAGAAGACCTCCAAGGTCCCTTCCAACCCTTTTATTTTGTTATAAATTCTGTTATAGGTACACATGTTTAGCCTGCTAAATTCCTATTGGAATACACTGATTTATACAGATAATGTGATATTCTCATACTTACACATTGGATTGTATAGACTTGGATTGTTTTGTCTTAATAATTATCTGATAATTTATAAAGCAAGTTCAAAAGTTATGGTGTTTGTGAAATGACATCCTAGCCATAGATGATCAGCCATTAGAGCAAGTAACACCTTTCCTTACCTGGGGTTGTTTTCTCTGAGCCTGAATCTTGGCTCCCTCATCATCCAAGGAGCTCAGTTAGAGAAAGGGCAGGAGTGAAAGTGGTGTTTAAATGAAAACCTCACAGCTCTCCAGCCCCAATTATTCAATCTGATCTTTGGGGCTCCAGAGAGAAACCACCAGCAGAACCAACCCAATCTCAGCCTCTGAGGAGGATCTTGGGGTGGGTAAAAGGACTCCAGCTGCTGCCCTCAAAGCTGATTTGGGAATTTACACAATTTCTGCTTTGTCTAAATTCAGAAAATATGGGCATTGGCATAAAATTTAGTCTATGGAAACTGACAGACTTTGAAAATTGTGGCTGTTGGAACAGACAAAACTTCAATGAAAGACCAAACTTGGATTATGCAACTGACAAATCTTATTAGGCTTTGAGGTCTGCCTGTTTCTTGTATAACTGGAGAAAGAAGTTTAAAAATTTCCTCCAGAAACAATCTGGGATAGAGAAGAAAAAGAAAAAAAAAGATGCATCAATCTTCGAAAATTATAATAGGCCCTTTATTGGAATAGAATCCTCCAGTTGGCATTTACACATGTTAATCTAATTGTGGTAAATTGTAGGGGTGATACAGTAATATGATTTAAATTTTTATTGTTTTTAATTTGCTTATTATTTTCCATTATTATGATACAATCTTGCTAATATTCTGTCTTTAATATTTTAAACAATGTCTGATTAACAAACTATTCTAATACATTCAGGAGAACCAGGTTGGATTTATTAAAATCTAATATTTTGGACTTGATCTGATCCCAAGTGTAACACAGCATTCTTCATTGCTTTTTCAGATCAGTCATATAATTGTTTCAGAGGCTCTGAGTGATAAAAGCAAATTCCCCTTTTTCCACCGGATGGAGCCCAAAGAAGGATTCCAGTACCCAGCAATTGTCCACCTGCTCCTCCATTTCAGATGGACCCTGATTGGCCTCTTTGCTTCAGACACAGAGAAGGGAGAGAATTTCATGAGGATTTTTCCTCCTGTGCTTGTCAGGAGTGGAATTTGTGTTGTTATATCACAACTGTTCTCAACAACTGGATACACAGCATCCCTCAGGGATTCCCTCTCTAAGTGGAGACAAGTCAACGTCTTTGTTCACTTCATGGAACATGAGATCATTTGGGATAGAATTCTTCCTTTCCATTTGACATTTATGCGTCTGCCAGGAACCATTGAAGGGAAAGTCTGGATCCTCACAAATTTTGCAGGGTATGAAATGAACAAGCGTAGACTTCTCAAATACATCCATAGTATTTGGAACCTTCGTTATCTGTTAAAAAAAAGGCCAAAAGATTCTGCCTTTGAACCCCATTTCTTTGTGGAAGGAAAATTTCAAGATTATTATTTCCGCTGTTCTCTTTCAAAGAACCTCTTTTCTGTCAAAGGCCACAGAAGATGCACCCAGAAAACCCCACTGGAGACCCAGAAGAAAAAGAACAGGATCCGGGCTACAAATGCGGATCAATATTACAGTCTGATGAAGACTCTGTCCCATGCCTTGAATGCTGCTTATTCCTCCAGATGGAGGAGGAGAAGGAAGAAGGGAGAAAAGATTTTGGGGTCTCCAATGCTGCAGCCGTGGCAGGTATGGGATCCCGATATGGATCCATTAATCTTAGATCCTTTGGAGGAGGAATCCAGAGGAGAAGGAGGGGAACCAACTCAACAGATCTGGCCAATATTATTGCTCAGGGAATAATGGTTCCAAAGAGTAGATACCATGGCATTTTAATATTAAACTCTCCTCTTTTGAAAATGCTCTATTCTTTTTTAAGTGAATTCCTGTATTTGTGGGTTTGTGATGAGCATGGTGGAATTTCCCCTTTGTTCCGTCCCCACTGCAGGTGGGTCTGTGTGCAGCTCAACAGGCAGCTCAACCCCCCTCTTCTCCTCCAGTGAAAGGGAGCCTGGGGTGGATCTGGGTGTTTCATTGGGAGAAAAGGGCAGGGAGAAACTGAGGAAATGCAGAGAGTGAGAATCAAAGATAAATAAGAGATAGGCAGCATTAACTAACAGCCAACAAAGAAGCAGCTGGAACCTCTCCAGCGATGCTCCGTGTGAGGGACGGAGGCCTCCGGATGACCATGTGTCTCGGTCAAACCGGCTGCTTCCGTCTCCTCCAAAGGCTGAGAGAAAAGGGAGTCTGGCTTCAGACCATACAGTTAGGCTTATCTGCCCCCAGCCACTAGGTGGGGCTAGAGCAACAACAGCACAATAGATACATGTTGTGGCATGACAACCTTTATAAATTTAGAGGAGACCCTGAGACCATCTAGCCCAACCCCTCCTCTCTGCAGGAATCCCAGTTAAAGCTTCTCTCACTGATGGCTGCTCCGTCTTCGCACTCAGAGAATCCATGAAGAGGAGACTGAACGTCTCTGCTTAACTGGCTCAGCTCTAAAAAGCAAATTCTCCTCCAAGCGTGGTGCCTGCAAGGGGACCTGGTCCTTGAGTTGGGGTCTCCCCAAACCAGAATGTTCACTTCCTGAGATTCTTATGGCTTCATTTGCCTTCTTTCCATGAACATCTTCCTGCTGACTCAGATTCTGTTTACCTTATTTTTCAGAGTATAAAACGCACCTTTCCCCCCCAAAAGGGGATGAAAATTTAGGTGCATGTTATACACCAAATGTAGCCCTGCCCACCCACTGGCCCCCACCCTTTGGCCTCTGCCTCCTTGTAAGCAAATAGCAAGAAAACATAGCTCCTTTCAGCTTCAGCACAGCCTCATTAGCACAAGTTGATTGAATCGGTCTTCTGACTCTCAGCTGATTTGCTCTCAACTGTTTTGGGCAGGGCTCTGCTGCTTGCTGCAAAGAGGTAAATTGCTGGAGCAGATTTTTTTTCCCCTTGTGCTAATCAAGCTATGCTGAAAACAAAAATGAAAGTAAAGCAGGCTGTTTGCTGTTTGCTGCAACGTGGCAAAATTGCTCAGAGGCAGAGGGAGATTTCTTTGTCTTCTTTTCCTCACCAAAAAAGGCCGGTGCGTTTTATATTCTGAAAAATACGGTAACTACAATTTTGAGATCATTTTCACAAACATACATATGAAGTTTGGTGTCCCCCATCTTTCTTCCAGTCCATCATTCATGTTCTTATATGAGACTCTGTTGTTAGTCAAGTCCTAGTTGTTAAAAATCAGATATTTTTCTACTGCTTTTTTCATATGCACCCTTCTGTGTGTGCTGATGATAACTATTGTTTCTGGAAACATGATATTCCTCTCATTAAATTTTATTTTATTCAAAAAATAAAATTATTACAAAGACAAAATAAAATTAGATGAAACTTTTTTTAAAAATGTGCACTAAAAACAGTTAAAACCACATACACGTATATTGTTTCCTAGTTGAATACTGACACATGTACATTTCTCCCCTTTGCAAAATAGGCCCACAATTATAAACTTCTACCGATATATTTGCAACCACTTGACTTGTCATGTGCTGCATATAAAAAATGTAGTTAACAGGCAATAACAAAAATGAAATTTCAAAACTTCAAAACTGTCTGTTATCTGCTATTATATTTAATAGACAATTTGCAGGGGCTTATTAAATTGTCTCAGACAATTTGCAGGGGCTTATTATGTACCACCGACCACCACAATCATTATCTCTGATCCATCCTGAATCTATCAAAGATATTCAAACTGTTAGATCGGTGCAGGAAGAAGATAAGACCAGCGGAGTTCAAGTAACAACGTTTATTAACGAGAACTGAACTGGCGCTGCGCTGCCGGAGCTCTCCTTATATTTGCTCCGGCAGATGCACCGCCCACTGACAGGGATTCAAAACTCCTGCCGAAAGGATCTTCAGCCAATCCCAGGCGGATGTCCTTATAAGGACATAACACTCCTCCCCCCTAGTTCTTAGTCTGTCCACCAAGGAAAAAAGTCACTGAGGTACACAGGACGTCTACGTGCTCGCGTAGACCTGCGCAGTCCATTCTCTGGCTGAACGCCTTCCTGGTCGGAAGGTGCTCTCATGGCTCCAGGCTTCGTCCCAGGTGCCGGGCTGGATCTGGCCGTCGAGGATGCGGGTGATGCTCCTGATCGTGGACCTGGTCGTGGACCTCCGCCTGCGGGCGATGCTGGTCTTCTTCGTTCCCGCTCGAGCCATGGGATCGCCGGCGCGGATCCTCATCCTCGACCGGTCCGGAACTCCTGAGCCACGGTAGGTCCCTGGGTCTTCCTCAGGTTCCCACTGGGTCGGGGTTGCGCTGGTTCGGTCTTGGGTGCGAGTCCGGCGATGGTTGCTGGGTTAGGCCCCCGGGTTCTCCGGTTGAGTCCGATTCACTCCCGGGGCGGCAGGTGGTTCGGGTTGGTGAAGGGCCGGCTTTGCCGGAGTGGTGTAGGCCTCCTTCGCAGGGATGGTGTAGGCCCTTTCTGCAAGGTTGACGTCGCCGGGGTGGCTGCTGCTTCTCACAGCCTCCTTTGCAATGGTGGTGTGAGCCTTCTCTGCAGGGTTGGCGTTGCTGTGGCGGTCGCCGCTTTTCGCCGTTGGGGTGTTCGCCCTGGTTTGGCTGGTGTAGGCCTCCCCTGCAGTGGTGGTGGAGGCCTTCCTCGCAGGGTTGGTCTTCTGCGCGGTCGGGCTGTTGTTGTGGTGCCCTCTGATGTGTTGGATGGAGGTCTCCTTCCCTGGAGTGTCCGTCACCTACTTCGCAGGGTTGATGTTGGCCTCCCCTGCTCGGTTGTCCCCGGTCTACTTGGCCACTGTCGTCAGGGGGTAGGTCTTGGGCGTTGGGGTGTCGACTGCTGTCCACCCCGCGGTGCTTTGGGGTTCCCCTTTGGCCTTGTCCCCGGTCTACTCGCCCTGGTTCGGATCTGGCTTGGCTGGGCATTGGTGCGCCCGCTCCTCCGGGATGTCGTAGGCCCATCTCGTAGGGATGGTTTAGGCCTTCCTCGTCGGGGTGGTTTAGGCCTGCCTCGTCGGGGTGGTTTAGGCCTACCTCGTCGGGGTGGTTGAGGCCTACCTCGTCGGGGTGGTTGAGGCCTACCTCGTCGGGGTGGTTTAGGCCTACCTCGTCGGGGTGGTTTAGGCCTACCTCGTCAGGGTGGTTGAGGCCTACCTCGTCGGGGTGGTTTAGGCCTACCTCGTCCGGCTGGTTTCTGCCCGATTCCCTCCACCTTTTGCGGAGCTGGTCGATGTGATGTCTCACGACCTGTCCATCTTCCAGCTCAACCCGGTAGGATTTCGGACCGGTTATGCTGTGTACTGTTGCTTTAAGCCATTTTGGCGAGCTGTGAAAATTGAGCGCGAAAACGGCATCGCCGATGGCAAAGTGGCGGAGTTGGCGGCTAGCGGTGGCGGGCACCTCAGAGTTGTATTGTGGGTGCAGTCTGTCCAGGGGTGACCGGAGTCTTCTGCCCATCAAAAGTTTGGAAGGGCATTTCCTTGTGGCAGAGTGCGGTGTGATATGCTGGGTGAGCAGAAAGGTGTCGATGCGCTCATGCCAGTCCCCAGGGCCCATCTTGGTGAGTGACTCTTTAGTGAGCCTCACCATCCGTTCAGCCTGTCCATTTCTGGCCGGTCTGTAAGGGGCAGAGAGGGAATGGTGGATGCCCAGGCCTGCCAGGAAAGCTTCCATGGGCACGGACGTAAGTTGGGGGCCGTTGTCGGAAACCAAAACATCCGGGAGCCCATGGGTTGCGAAGAGCCGGCAGAGGGCGCGGATTGTGGCTTCTGTTGTGGTAGATGCCATGGGGATGACCTCAAGCCATTTTGAGAAGGCATCGACCACGATGAGAAGGTGGTGCCCCTGGATCAGGCCCGCAAAGTCTATATGGATCCGCGACCAGGGGGAGCTAGGAGCCACCCAAGGCGTCGGGTCTGACTGTGGCGGCACAGCTCTGACTTCTTGGCACGGGCTACATCTGGCGACCAATCTGGGTCCTCAGTTTACCTAAACTTCGAAAAGATGGAAGGCTGAGTCAACCTTGAGCCTGGTGAGATTTTAACTTGTAGTAATTGCAGACAGGTGGTGTTAATCACAATGCTTTTAGTCTGCTGAGCTACCAGGCTGACATTTCAGACAAGTGACTGTCCAGTCTCTTCTTAAAAACCTCCAGTTGTGGGTGTTGAAGCACCCACAACTTCTGGAGGCCAGCTGTTCCACTGGCTAATTCCTCTCACTGATAGGAAGTTTCTCCTTCATTCCCGGTTGCTTCGAGATGTTACAAGATACTGTAGGTATCCTCCAAGTCCAGGATATTAACTGCCATGTGACAGGACTCAAGATGTTTGCCTAAAAAGATTATACGATTCAATATTAACCTCTAATAATGTAGGTTCCTATAAAGATTCTACACATTACACAGGAAATAATTAACATCCTAGGACTTCCCTCAACTTTGTATAACTAGCTACATTTTTTAAGAAAAAAAATATCCTCCTTATGCTCTTTTTAATGAAATAATTAAGAAATACTTCTTGGAAAATACCTGTGTTATCAGATGTTATCCAAAGAAGGTTTTTCTTGCAAGAGAAAAGGACAGAATATTAAAGTTATATTGCTTTTTTGCTTTCTCAGATGCAGAAAAATGCACCAAGTGTCCAGATGATAAATACCCAAATGTGGACAGAGTCCAATGTATCCCCAAAGTTATAACCTTCCTGTCTTATGAAGAACTTCTGAGCATCATCCTGGTCTCTTTTGCCCTCCTCTTTTTCCTAACCACAGGCCTTGTTTTAATCATCTTCATTAAATACCGAGAAACTCCCCTTGTCAAAGCCAACAACATGGGCTTCCTGGCTGCCATCTGCTTCACGGTGGCTTTCCTGGCCAGGAACCTGCCTGGGGCCTTCAACGAAGCCAAGTTGATCACCTTCAGCATGCTGGTCTTCTGCAGTGTCTGGGTGACTTTTGTGCCCACCTACCTGAGCACCAAAGGGAAATCCATGGTGGCTGTGCAGGTCTTCTCCATCCTGGCCTCCAGTGCTGGTCTGCTGGGCTGCATCTTCATCCCCAAGTGCTACATTATCCTTCTGAGGCCGGACCTCAACACAAAGGAGCATCTCACAGCCAGAACAAATGTAAAAACATGAGATATAACACCATTGTGACATTGGAAGTATTGTTAATGATTCTTTTATTAGAAAGGAGATATTCTTTCCATTTAAATAGTATACAGGAGTCAAAGACATTTTCCACAGTCCAAACATAGAAAATGGTCAAAGCCGTTCTCCATGCATGAGTGGGCCAACTATTTCTCTTGAAATAATTAAAGGGTGTGTGGAAGATTGTGAGGAGACAATTTTCTTGGAGAAATGGGAGCATGTTAGCAAGACAGAAATATAGAAGGAATGTATGGAGCAACGTTGATGCCCTCATTTCTCAGTACATTTCACCCAAACTGCTGTGGCAACACAACTGAGACGTTTCTTTTTGTTTACACAATAACCCTTTCTTGAGGGTAGCAACAATACAAGGCTGGGGAGATAATTTGAGTTTGACTAATTCTGAATATTCATGCTTACATCATCTATTAAATGAAATATGCATATGTATGATTATCATTTTCTCCTCCTTTCCTGGAATGTATATATATGAATGCATCCTTTTGTCTGTAAAATTTCCTCCCACTATTTTCTGGGGAGAAATTCCTCCAATGGACACTGAATAAATAACAACTGCAGTGAACCTGGATTATTGGTTTTTTGTTTTGTGTGTTTGATTCCAGAGAAACTGGTGTCAGGAGTGGGATTCACAATCTTCCATCTGCCACCAGGGACAACAGATGGGGCAGCCCTATAGGGTGAGTGTTGTGAGTCCATAACCCTTCCCACTGCCACATAAAGGCAGCATTCAGGAGTGTGTGGGAGGCCACAGTCTGTTTCCAAGTGTCTCTTGTGGCTGGAAAGATTTGTGGCGTGTATGTGGTCCCTTCCATCCCAATTCTTAGCCGCCCTGGCCCTGCTATGAGCTCAGCCGAGCGGTTTCTGGAGGGTCCAGAAACCGAGGGGGAATTTGGCTTTGGGGGGGAGGGGTCAGAGTGACCTTTCCATGTGGAATCATGGAGACTGACCCAGAAGTTCTGTGCAAACTCCCTTTTTCCTCTTGTCTGAATGGAGGAATTCAGCTGATCTGAGGCAGGGAGGGAAGTGGATGATGGGGCTCCAGCAGACTCTGATGGGGAAGGAATCTTTCCCAAAGAAACAGAGAAACCTGCTGTGTCTCAGGGCTGGGAGGGGGTCCGATGCCCCCACTGGTGCCCCCAAAGGCTGAAAAAAAGGGAGCGAGTGAAATTGGAAGGGATGATTTAAAAAAAAAATCTTCCTCCTTGTGAGAAGAGAAACTCCTCTATCTGCACAAGGCTGTGACAGATTCCATGCAAACAGAAGCAGGAAAGCCAGTTTTTACTTTTGTTAGATTTTTTCCCCAGGGTTTTATTATTTTTTCAAATAACAAAAGGAGGTGAACATGGCCAACTCTTCTTCTTCCTCCTCTTTTCCCCACCACAATCACCCTGTGAGATGGGCTTGTCTGAAAGAGAGTCTCTGTCCTGAGGTCACCTAGCTGGCTTTCAGGGCTAAGGCAGGACTTGAACTCAGGATCTCTTGCTTCCTAGCCTGATGCCTTAACTATTGTCACTGTTAAGGCAGGGCAGATTTTGAGCAAAGGCCCTGATGGTCACCTCTAGTGCCTCGTCTTCCAGCAGAACCCCAATTCCCCCCCCCCCCGGGTCTTTCTGGGGTAGAGGAGCCCCATCCAAGATCAAAGGAGAGAAACTCCTGTACAAAATTGGATCCATTGTTTCTTCAGGCACCTTCTCACAAGGCCTTTTCAAATGAATCCCATCTGATCTTTTATGCCTATTTTCCTTTCACCTCCCCTTCATCACTGAAACGGCATTGGTCGCATTGGTTGATGACCTCTGGAGAGCTCAGGATAGGGGTTACTCCTCTCTCCTGGTCCTATTAGATCTCTCAGCGGCTTTTGACACCATTGACCATGGTATCTTCTTGCGCCGGCTGGAAGGGCTGGGAGTGGGGGGCACTGTTTTACGGTGGTTCTCTTCCTATCTCTCTGACCGGTCACAGTCTGTGTTGGCCGGAGGGCAGAGGTCGACTTCAAGACACCTTATTTGTGGGGTGCCGCAGGGGTCGGTCCTGTCACCTCTTCTGTTCAACATTTATGTGAAGCCGCTGGGTGAGCTCATCTGTGGTTTTGGGGTACAGTGCCATCTTTACGCTGATGATACTCAGCTGTACATCTCCACCATAGACCCCCCCAATGATGCCCTTGCAGTGATGTCCCGGTGCCTCAAAGCTGTGCGGATCTGGATGGGAAGAAACAGGCTCCGACTCAATCCTTCCAAGACCGAATGGCTGTGGCTGCCGGCATCCCGATATAGCCAGCTGATACCATCGCTGACTATTGGGGTCATTGACCCCCATGGAGAGGGCTCGCAACTTGGGTGTCCTCCTGGACACGTGGCTGTCTTTAGAAGAGCATATGACAGCCGTGGCCAGGGGAGCTTTCCATCAGGTTCGCCTGATTCGCCAGTTGCGGCCCTTTCTAGAGCGGGACTCCTTACGCACAGCCACTCATGCCCTCATCACTTCCCATCTGGACTACTGTAATGCTCTCTACATGGGGCTCCCCTTGAGGTGCACGTGGAGGCTCCAACTGGTCCAGAATGCAGCTGCGTGGGTGATACTGGGAGCGACATGGCGCTCACATGTAACACTTCTCCTACGTGAGCTGCACTGGCTCCTGGTGGTCTTCCGAGTGCGCTTCAAGGTGTTGGTTCTTACCTTTAAAGTGCTGTCAAGGTATGACAGAGGAAAGAATCCAATTGAAAGAATATATAAAGGACCTGAAAATAAAAAATACGATGTTGAGCGAGGAGAAGGCAACCATCCTGAGGAACTTCAGAGAGAGGCTGAGGAGGTGAGAAACACGTAGACAGCAGCCCTGACTCAGGGAGGGAGAGGACCAGGATTCCTTGAAGCAGCTTAGAACTGGCTTTCTAAAGAAATGAGATCCTGGAATCATGAAATGGACATAGGAATCAATGACAAGTGCACATATTTCCTGATCTCTATTTAGATTCACCAGCCTAGATAAAATACATGATTCCAGGATGAAGAATCTACCCTATGGAGGAACAGCCGAAAATTAGAATGGGGACGCCACATTTGAAAGCTTACTACTAAATCTCCCCTTCTGATTCTTCCAGAGCCAGAGATTCTATCATTCACCGACCGCCATGCTGAAGGGGCTGGAACATCCCATGGGGAAGGAGAGGACCAGGAGGAGGACTTGAAGAACTTAGAAAAGGTCCTGAGGAATCCCAAAGTGGATTGAAATATCTGCAGGGAGCTTCAAATAGAGGGAGCCTCCTCTTCCCCTCCCCCTCCTCCTCTCCCCCTCTTCCTCCCCCTTCCTCCTCCTCCTATCCTCCCCTCCCCCCTCCCTATCCCCCTCCCCTCCTCCACCCCTCCCCTTCTTCCTCCCCTCTCCCCCTCCTTCACCTTCTCCCCATCCCCTCTCCCTCCTTCCCTCCTCCTCCCCCCTCCTCCCTCTCCTCTTCCTTTCCCCTTCCTCCCCTCCTCTACGTCTCCTCTTCCTCCTCTTCCTCCTCCCCCTCTCCCTCCCCCTTTCTCCCCCTTCCCCTCCCTCTCCACCCCCTCCTCCTCCTCCCTCTCCCTTTCCATATACCCCTCCTCCCCCTCCCCTCCTGTTCCTCCTCATCCCTTCCTCACCAACAAGCAAAAATGATTCTCTGTCTCAGCCACATCCAGCCATCCCTGAAAAGTGCAGCATATTTTTGAAAAGTTTGGGAAGTTCTGTAGGGTCCCCTCACTCAACTTCCAGGGGGGTCTGTAGGCCATGAGAGACCCTACCCCATTTTCACTCTGCTTCCATGATTTTCTCATTATTGTTATTATAGTTACTATTATTGCTTATTATCATTATTGTCATTGTTATTAATACAATTTTTATTTTTATTGTCATCATTAAAATTATTATCAAAGCCTTAGTTTTCCTCCGTTTTTTTAAAAAATATAGTTTTAAATATTCCTTCATTTTCTCCGACCCTTCCCCACTTCTGATTCTGGATTGCATCTGAACAGGATTCCTAAAAGAAGTCAGATTTCACATTCAAATCCTCCAGTTCTCAGGGAAAACAAAAGTCCCGCCCCACCCCACCCCTCTCCCTCTTTAGTGGCTGCCTTCATTCCTGGCCTTCGTCATGACAACCCTATAGCCAATCAAATGGGGGAAAGAGACAGGTGCCTGGGAGCTTCCCTGCCCCTCAGCCTGATGGAGAAGCCAAGAGAAAGGATGTGTGTCAAATAAAGAGCAAAATTCAAAGCTTTGGGGGTAATGAATAGAGTAGAGTAGAGTAGAGTAGAGTAGAGTAGAGTAGAGTAGAGTAGACTAGAACAGAACAGAACAGAACAGAACAGAACAGAACAGAACAGAACAGAACAGAATAGAATAACAGAGTTGGAAGGGACCTTGGAGGTCTTCTAGTCCAACCCCCGGCTTAGGCAGGAAACACTGCACCACTTCAGACAAATGGTTATCCAACATCTTCTTAAAAACGTCCAGTGTTGGAGCATTCACAACTTCTGGAGGCAAGTTGTTCCACGGATGAATTGTTCTCACTGTCAGGAAATTTCTCCTTAGTTCTAGGTTGCTTCTCTCCTTGATGAGTTTCCACCCATTGCTTTTTTTCCTGCCCTCAGGTGCTTTGGAGAATAGCTTGACTCCCTCTTCTTTGGGGCAACCCCTGAGATATTGGAAGACTGCTATCATGTCTCCCCTAGTCCTTCTCTTCATCAAACTAGACCAGGGATGGCTAACCTTTTTGCCATCACGTGACAAAAGCGGGGGGAGCACAGTGGGGTCACATGCACACGTGCCCACATCCATAATACTATGCGCCCCCCCCCGTGCATCCCCCACTTTTGGCAGGTGATGGCCCGGTGGGCCCGGTAGGCCTGTTTTTCGCTCTGCCAGGCTCCAGAGCCTTTCTATGAGCCTGGAAAGGGCGAAAACGGCCTTCCCCACCCGCCCAGAGGCCCTCCGGAGGTCAGAAACTGTGTTTCCTGACTTCTGGTGGGACCAGAAGGCCCAAAAATCAGCTGGCCAGCGCACACATGCATGCTGGAGCTTAGCTCGCGTGCCCAGGCATCCGTGCCGTAGGTTTGCCATCACAGAACTAGACATACCCAGTTCCTGCAACCTTTCTCCATATGTTTTAACCTCCAGTCTAGAGGTGGGTCCTAACATTTTTTACTACCGGTTCTGTGGGCGTGCCTTATTTTGTGGGCGTGGCTTGATGGTCATGTGACTGGGTAGGCGTGGCCAGCTCAATGTCACTCACATTAAGCGGTGCCTCACCTGGCCCCTCCCCTCCCAGCCACTCCTTGTCACACCCAGCCTCCACGTCTCTATAGTTCTGTCACCATTTTTCAACTTTATTTTCTACCTACTATAGATGCCCTTTCATGGACCACGGAAAGGAGGAAATGGCTCCCAGGCTTTGCCCAAGAGAGTGATAGGCAAGAGGCTTTTAAGGGGCTGCCAGAAAGAAAGTATCTTCCAGAGCCCCAGGAGGCAAAAGAAGAAGCAATGGATGGAAACTGAAGAAAGAGAGAAGCAGCCTGAAACTAAGGAGAAACTTCCTGACAGTGAGAACCAATAGAGGTGCAGAAATATTTCAGTCATAATTTCACGTATAAAATAGCCATTCGTGTAATACAACCTGCCTATTGTTCAAAACAGTCATTAGTATGATGGATGATGTTTGACAGCCAGCCTAAAAGTCAAAGATCCCAAGAGTGCTTCTTTCTCTCTATGTATACGAAGCATCACATACCAAGAATAGCATATTAAGATGGAGTTATGCAGTGGTGGATTTCAAAATTTTTTTACTACTGTGAGTGTTCTGTGGGTGTGGCGTGACAGGGGAAGGTTACTGCAAAATCCCCATTCCCCCCCCCCACCCCACTAACCTGCTCTGGGAAGGAATCAAACTCCCCCCCCCGTCATTTCCCCAAATAAAATATTACTCATAAGAAAAGCAAGAAAAAATCAAGCTGCTAAGAAGGAACCTGCCTGATACTCATTCCACATTCCTGCCAGCTGCATAGAGGAAACTTTGTAAGAAGAAAACAGCTACCGGTGCTTAGAGATAATGGAAGTTTGGCTCCATTTACAAGGAGGCAGAAAACTCATTCAAGACAGGGTATTTCACAATGGAAATCGCCCAATCCTTTTTAGAAACACAAAGCCCATGTTGCACAAACCCCAAAACTTCAAAAACATAGAACCATATAAGAAGCCCTCGTCTTATCCAGTTTGTTGTTCAGCTGACCCAGAAATGAACTTTTGAATGTCACTTCGCTTCTGCAAGCAAAAATTTCCCTCCAGGAGCTACGTCTTGGCTTCTCAATTTAAAGTGACGACATCTTTTTTCCCCTCTATTTTCTCAAGTGAACCCTGATTTTTTTCCTTCTAGCCAATCAGCTGAGAGTCGGGAGGCAGCGAATAGATTGGGGGTGGGGCCAGGCAGAGGTGGTATTTACCGGTTCTCTGAACTACTCAAAATTTCTACTACCAGTTCTTGCGAACTGGAGAGAACCGGTAGCTACCCACCACTGCAGTGGGGGCATCGGACCCCCTCCTAGCCCTGGGACACAGCAGGTTTCTCTGTTTCTTTGGGAAAGATTCCTTCCCCAATCAGAGTCTGCTGGAGCCCCATCATCCACTTCCCTCCCTGCCTGGGATCATCTGAATTCCTCCATTCAGACAATAGGAAAAAGGGAGTTTGCACAGAGCCTCTGGGTCAGTCTCCATTCTTCAACAGAGGGTCTCATTCACTCTGCAAAGCCAAATTCCCCCTTAGTTCCTGGATACTCCAGACATCACTCGGCTGAGGTCACAGCAGGGCCAGGGAGGCTGAGAAATTGGGATGGAAGGCACCACAAACCTTTCCAGCCACAAGAGACACTTGGACACAGACTGTGGTCTGACAGAAGCTCCTATGATGCCTTTATGTGGCAGTGAGAAGGGTTATGGGATCAATCTCCCAACACTCACCCTATAGGGCTGCCCCATCTGTTGTCCCTGGTGGCAGATGGAAGATTGTGAATCCCACTCCTGACACCAGTTTCTGTGGAATCAAACACACAAACCAAAAAACTAATACTCCAGGCTCACTGCAGTTGTTATTTATTCAGTGTTCACTAGATGAAGTTCTCCCCAGAAAATAGTGAGAGGAAATCTTACAGACAAAAGGATGCTGTCAGGTATGCTTCCTTCAGTATCCAGGAAAGGAGGACCCAGACTCCATTAGAGATTAACTGGTACTTTTACTAGATATGAAATGAACGCAACCATGGAAAGCAGGATTCTGAGGCACAAAGCGCAAAAGTTACAATTAGAAAGCATCTCCTCCCACTGTCCACCATAAATCATCCAATCCAAAGGTCTCCCAGAGGTCAGGTGGGAGCAGACGTCTGGCTGTGTCAGCATCCAGGAATGCAGTGTCCGTTGGTCTGATAACAGCTTAGGAATTGGTTTCGTTTCTCAGATTCATACAAAGCCCCGTGAGCTTAAACCCCCCTCCCTCCGTTTCTATGACAACCGAAGCAAGCGAGCCAAAGCTAGCGAGGTTGACAGATGCACTCATATTTATACATTCCAGGAAAGGGGGAGAAAATGACAATCATCCATA
Organism: Masticophis lateralis; assembly: GCA_030761175.1. Taxonomy (NCBI): domain Eukaryota; kingdom Metazoa; phylum Chordata; class Lepidosauria; order Squamata; family Colubridae; genus Masticophis; species Masticophis lateralis. The sequence continues at coordinate 10,375,393 of JAUDYJ010000016.1, forward strand.
TGCATATTTCATTTAATAGATGATGTGAGCATGAATATTCAGAATTAGTGAGACTCAAGTTACCTCCCCAGCCTTATATTGTTGCTACCCTCAAGAAAGTGTTATTGTGTAAACAAATAGAAACATCTCAGTTGCATTGCCACAGCAGTTTGGGTGAAATGTACTGAGAAATGAGGGCATCAACGTTGCTCCATACATTCCTTCTGTATTTCTGTCTTGCTAACATGTTCCCATTTCTCCAAGAAATTTGTCTCCTCACAATCTTCCACGCACCCTTTATTTATCTGAAGAAAAATAGTTGGCCCACTCATGCATGCAGAACAGCTTGGACCATATTCTATGTTTGGACTGTGGAAAAAGTTAAAAGTTGAAATTCCTCAGTCTCACATTTACACATTGCTTCTTGCTGTAAGCTGCTCCTTTGTGAAGAATTCAGTAATTTCCAAATTTGAAACATACATATGATTTTCTTTGACTCCTGCATACTATCTAAATGGAAAGAATATCTTCTTTCAAATAAAAGAAACCTTTAACAATTCTTCCAATATCACAACGGTGTTATATCTCATGTTTTTACATTGATTCTGGCTGTCAGCTGCTCCTTTGTGTTGAGGTCTGGCCTCAGAAGGATAATGTAGCACTTGGGGATGAAGATGCAGCCCAGCAGACCAGCACTGGAGGCCAGGATGGAGAAGACCTGCACAGCCACCATGGATTTCCCTTTGGTGCTCAGGTAGGTGGGCACAAAAGTCACCCAGACACTGCAGAAGACCAGCATGCTGAAGGTGATCAGCTTGGCTTCGTTGAAGGCCCCAGGCAGGTTCCTGGCCAGGAAAGCCACCGTGAAGCAGATGGCAGCCAGGAAGCCCATATAGCTGAGGGTGACGTAGAACATGACAACAGCCCCTTCGTTGCATTGCAGGATGATCTCTCCAGGCTGGGAGTGGAGGTCAGAGTCAGGGAAGGGGGGAGAAACTCCCAGCCAGATGGAGCAGATGATAACTTGCACAGCAGAAGAAGAAAGGATGATGGAGTTGGCCAAGCTCTTCCCCAACCATCTCTTCACTCGGTTTCCTGGTTTTGTGGCCAGGAAGGCCAGCACCACCGTGATGGTTTTGGCCAAGAGAGAAGAAACAGCAACTGAGAAGATGATGCTGAAAACCGTCTGTCGGAGAAGGCAGGTGGCTTTCCTTGGTTGACCAATAAAGAGAGAAGAAGACAAGAAGCAAAGCAGGAGGGAGACCAGGAGGATGTAGGAGAGGTCCCGGTTGTTGGCTTTGACAAGGGGAGTTTCTCGGTATTTAATAAAGATGATTAGAACAAGGCCCGTGATTAAGAAGAAGAGGAGGGCAAAAGAAACCAGGATGATGCCCAGATATTCTTCATAAGACAGAAAGGTTATGACTTTGGGTATACATTGGACTCTGGCCTCATTTGGGTATTTATCATCTGGACACTTGGTGCATTTTTCAGTATCTGAGAAAGCAAAAAACCAAAATATCTTTAATAGTCTGTCCTTTTCCCTTGCAAGAAAAACCTTCTTTGGATAACATCTGATACCACAGGTATTTTCCAAGAAGTATTTGTTAACTATTTCATTAAAAAGAGCATAAGAGGGATTTTTTTATTATTAAAAAATGTAGCTAGTTATACAAAGTTGAAGAAAGTCCTAGGATGTTAATTATTTCCTGTGTAATGTGTAGAATCTTCATAGGAACCTATATTATTAGAGATTAATAATGAATTATATAATCCTTTTAGGCAAACATCCCGAGTCCTGCCGCATGGCAGTTAATATCCTGGACTTGGAGGATACCTACAGCATCTTGTGACATCTGGAAACAACCTGGAATTAAGGAGAAACTTCCTATCAGTGAGAGGAATTAGCCAGTGGAACAGCTGGCCTCCAGACGCTGTGAGTGCTTCAACATTCGAAGTTTTTAAGAAGAGACTGGACAGTCACTTGTCTGAAATGTGAGCCTGGTGGCGCAGCAGACTAAATGCATTGTGATTAACACCAGCTGTCTGCAATTACTGCAAGTTCAAATCTCACCAGGCTCAAGGTTGACTCAGCCTTCCATCCTTTCGAAGTTTAAATAAAATGAGGACCCGGATTGTGGGGGCAATAAGCTGACTTTGTATAAAAAAGAACACTGCTTGGGGGGGGGGGGCGAAAACCCTACTAAACAGGTATATACAAAAGCATGAAGGCTATTACTTAACACATTGTAAGCCACCCTGAGTCTCCGGAGAAGGGCGGCATATAAATCGAACCAATAAATAAATAAATAAATAAATAAATAAATAAATAAATAAATAAATAAATAAATAAATAAATAAATAAATAAATAAATAAATAAATAAATGGTATAGGGTCTCCTGCTTGAACAGAGGCCTGGACTAGAATACCTCCAAAGTTCCTTCTTCTCTATTCTGATTGATTGATTGATTGATTGATCTATATTACTGGCAGAATATTTGTGTAATGAGTTCCCCCCATAACTATCCACAGCACCAGATTATGGCCCAGTGACATCTTCTCCGTGATCCTCAAGGGAGGCCAATAAGCAATGAATTGCAAGGTCTTTCAGAAGGTGGACCTGAAACAATTCATCTGGTTTCAAAGATCTCAGATGTTCCTAGAAAGGTGAACTTAGCAGCACATATCCAAACTAAAAAGCAGAAGAGATATTTCCTCTGCTGTTAGTAAAGCTTTCCCAGTCTGCCACCCCATCCTCCCATCTCTTCCCAGCCCCTCCTTCCAAGTCTTTTTGATTTACTTCCATTTAGATAAGAAATTGTGCAGGTTAAAAATAAAAAAACAGGTGAGCTTCGATCTGTCTTTTAACTTGCACTTTCATGAAAAGTCCATTCTGGATGGATCCAGTTCCACAAAGCCTCCCATTTTCCTCAGTGTGACCCACCTTCCTGAGTGGAGAAGGTCCCCTCCGGACAAGGAACGCAGTCATAGCAGCAAACTGGCTCTCCTTCTCGAGCCCTCTTGACAAATCCAGGATGACAACTTTCCACACATTTGGACTGAGGCAGGGACTGAGCAGAAGAAAAGGAAGGCCAAAGAAAAGGTGTTAGGACTCTCCATCCATGGAAAATGTAGGAGAAATGGATGGAGACAAGGAGCCTCTGGTCTTCATGTGGTAAATATGAAATCTCTGACTACTTCTAAACAGATGCAGGAGGTATAACAACTGACAGGTTCTTCCTTTAGTTCCTCCCTTTTGCTTTCAGAATTTAACATTACAATAAAGTAGATTTCTATTTAATGTAATCTAAAGGGATGGAATTGAAAAAAGTTTTAAATATGATGATATATTCTTATTCAAACTAATAATAAAGTTTACTGTAAAAGATTCAGGAAATTTTATTCAATTAGGTTTTTAAATATGAAATTAAACTGTGATAAAGAGAGAAACCTCTGACCAGTAAGATCTTGAAAGGTTTCCAGAAAACATGGCAAAGCCACTCCACTTAGGTCCCGTCTGTTGAAGAGCTTCCATTAGATGACACCACCTGGCATGGGAGGCCAACCACCCTGGAGACTCCAGGCTTTGCCCACTTGAAATGGGAACTTTGGAAAACAGAGAAAAGACACCAAAACTTCTCTCACCTTATTGAGCAACTTTAACTGTGAAAGAGTATCTTGGTTGATAGAAAGTCTCTGTCTTTCAAAATACGCCAGAATCTCTTCCCTGATACCCCCCTTCGGGAGAACCAACAAGCCGTCAATTCTCAGATCTGCTGTTATCTCTCCATTTTTGTCCAAGTACAGTTTAACATGGGAAATATTCCAAAATTCATTCTTCTCCAGAAAGGGATGAAACTAGAATGGGAACATCCAGGAATTTGAAAAACAAACAACTTTGTTTCTTATCCCACATGGAATCTTTCTTCTACAATTGTCTCATCTCCAAATATGCTTAATTAGGATACAAATACTGCCATCATCTTCATAAGTGAACAAGAAAGTTTGAGAAAAATTTGTCAATCATTTACTGAGAAAATATAGAAAAAGTATATAATTGATACAATTGGTCAAATATAGGGAACATTCTAGAGCAGATGAAAATAAAATGAACAGAGAAAAAAAATATGATTCATAAACTCTTTGAAAGCAACAGGTTGATCCCAGAAAGCATGGGTTGATCAAGAAGAAAGTTGTCAGGCTAATCTTCTCCCTGGTCATCCTGATGGAAAACACCTCCAGATGTGCTAATTCTACTTGATTGTAATGCAACATTAACAACATTTTGCAGATCTGAAACAACAAATCTCCCACCAAGTCTTTTCTCAGCCTGAAAAGTTAGCCAGGATCCTTTCTGAGTTTCTTTCTCTCCCATTATGCAGCTGCAGGTTTCTCCCCTCTTCTCTGATCCTTCCCTAGGCAGCCTCTCTTCCCCTCATCCCAAAAGTCATTCTCACACATCATTACACTTCCCAAATAGATTATGGGAACTCTGGTGATATCACTGGATTTCAGTCAAGGACTCACAAACAATGGTGTGATGTGATTAGAAACCTGAGGCCTGGATAATAAGTGGATAAAAACTGTCTTCAAAATGATACTGAAATAGTTTTTAACCCTTTTTAATCTTTCCTATGAAACTTGAAGGTGATGAATAAGGGGGAGAACTGTTGCGTATATGGTGAGGAGAAAGAAAGAGAAGAATGAAGAACGAATGTCCACATTGGAGAAGCTGAAAAAATTAGAATTATCACTTCAGAAAGATCCCCAAAACAAGGAAATCAGAAAGGAAATTCAGTTAATGAAACATAAAATTAATATACTAGAACAGGAAGAAATGATAAGGAATATAAAATTGGCAAAACAAAACTATTTCAGATTTGCAAATAAACCAGAGAGATGGCTCGCCCACAAATTGAAAAAAGAAAATGCTAAAAAATTGGTACAATATTTATGAGACATGCAAGGAAATTTGCTCCATAGAATTGAGGGGAAAAATATTATTTAAAATCATTTTCAAATACTGTATAGTCAAGAAAACATTAAAGAAGAAAATATTATAACTTGCCAAGTATAACAGATGAAGATAGGGAAATGTTGAATGGGGAAATTACATTAACAGAGTTAAGAGAAGCAATTAAAAAACAGAAAAATAACAAAACACCAGGGACAGATGAAATTCTGGCGGACGTATATAAAAAATTTCAGGAAGTTTTGGAAGAAATTATGTTGGATATATATATAACAAGCTATTAGAGAAAGCCAAAATGCCAAATTCATGAATGGAGGCATATATAGCATTAATTCCAAAGGAAAGTACAGACAATCTGTACTTTCCTTTGGAATTAAAGTAATTCCTTTAGAATTAAAGTTTAATTAAATTAATTAAAGTAATTCCTTCGGAATTAAAATTTAATTAAAATATTTTAATTCCAAAGTAATTCCTTTGGAATTAAAGTATGCCTGAGTAGCGTAGAAGGGTAATTCCTCCTACAAAGGCAGCATTTAAGAACCAGCTAGAAATTTATAGAAATGATGAAGACAATTTATTCTAAGCAAAGAGAAAAATTAGGGTCAGTGGAGATCTTACAGAAAAAGTCGAGATAAACAAAGGGCTTAGACAAGGCTGTCCATTGTCCCCCCTCTTATTCATCCTTTCATGGGAAATATTATTGGAACAGGTAAGGGGAAATAAGGAAATAAAAGGGTTGAGAATTAAAAGAGAAGAATACAAAACAGGGGCCTTTGCAGATGACATGGCATTTATATTAGAGGACCCTTTGGAAACAGGAAAAAAACTCCTACTAAAAATAGAGAATTTGGGAATAGTAGCAAGCCTGAAAATGAATAAAAAGAAAACAAAGATAATTGCGAAGAATATCTATAGATATTATTACAGATGCTGATATCGGAAAGCTGTAAAAATGTTACAAGGATGTTAAAGATATAAATGTTGAATAAAAATTAATTTAAAAAAAACAAAAAACAAAAACAAAATGCCATGGTATCTACTCTTTGGAACCATTATTCCCTGAGTGATTGAATTGGCCAGATCTGTTGAATTGGTTCCCTCCTTCTCCTCTGGATTCCTCCTCCAAAGGATCTCAGATTGATGGATCCATATTGGGACCCCCATACCTGCCATGGCTGCAGCCTTGGAGACCCCAAACTCTTTTCTCCCCCCTTCCTTCCCCTCCTCCATCTGGAGGAATAAGCAGCATTCAAGGCCTGGGCCAGAGTCTCCATCAGACTGTAATCATGGTACTCATTTGGGACCCGGATCCTGTTCCATTTCCACTGGGTCTCCAGTGGGGCTTTCTGGGTGCATCTTCTGCGGCCTTTGACAGAAAAGACGTTCTTTGAAAGAGAACAATGAAAATAATGATCTTGAAACTTTTCTTCCACAAAGTAATAGGGTTCAAAGGGAGAATCCATTGGCCTATTTTTTAACAGATAAGCAAAGTTCAAAATACTATGAATGTATTTGAGAAGTCTACGCTTCTTCATTCCAGACCCTACAAAACTTGTGAGGATACAGACTTTCCCTTCAATGAGTCCTGGCAGACGCATAAATGTTAAATGGAAAGGAAGGATTCTCTCCCAAATTAACTCAAATTCCATGAAGTGAACAAAGACATTGACTTGTCTCCACTTAGAGAGGGAATCCCTGAGAGCTATTGTGTATCCAGTTTTAGAGAACAGTTGTGATATAACCACACAAATTCCACTCCTGACAAGCACAGGAGGAAAAATCCTCATGAAATTCTCTCCATTTTCTGTGTCTGAAGCAAAGAGGCCAATCAGGGTCCATCTGAAATGGAGGAGCAGTTGGACAATTGCTGGGTTCTGGATCCCTTCTTTGGGCTCCATCCGGTGGAAAAAGGGGAATTTCCTTTTATCACTCAGAGCCTCTGAAGCAGGTTTAAAATTGATCTGAAAAAGCAATGAAGAATGCTGTGTTACATTTGGGATCAGATCAAGTCCAAAATATTAGATTTTAATAACTCCAACCTGGATCTCATGAATGTATTAGAATAGTTTGTTAATCAGACATGGTTTAAATATTAAAGACAGAATATTATCAAGATTGTATCATAATAATGGAAAATAATAAACAAATTAAAAAAACAATAAAAATGTAAATCATATTACTGTATCACCCCTACAATTTACCACAATTAGATTAACATGTGAAAATGCCAACTGGAGTATTCTATTCCAATAAAGGGCCTATTATAATTTTCAAGGAATGCTGCATCTTTTTTTGCTTCTATATCCCAGATTCTTTCTGGAGGAAATTTTTTAACTTCTTTCTCCAGTTATACAAGAAACAGGCCGACCTCAAAGCCTAATAAGATTTGTCAGTTGCATAATCCAAGTTTGGTCTTTCATTGAAGTTTTGTCTCTTCCAACAGCCACAATTTTCAAAGTCTCTCAGTTTCCATAGACTAAATTTTATGCCAATAATACCCATATTTTCTGAATTTAGACAAAGCAGAAATTGTGTAAATTCCCAAATCAGCTTTGAGGGCAGCAGCTGGAGTCCTTTTACCCACCCCAAGATCCTCCTCAGAGGCTGAGATTGGGTTGGTTCTGCTGGTGGTTTCTCTCTGGAGCCCCAAACATCAGATTGAATAATTGGGGCTGGAGAGCTGTGAGGTTTTCATTTAAACACCACTTTCACTCCTGCCCTTTCTCTAACTGAGCTCCTTGGATGATGAGGGAGCCAAGATTCAGGCCCAGAGAAAACAACCCCAGGTAAGGAAAGGTGTTACTTGCTCTAATGGCAGACCATCTATAGCTAGGATGTCATTTCCCAAAGACCAAAACTTTTGAACTTGCTTTATAAATTATCAGATGATTATTAAGACAAAACAATCCAAATCTATACAATCCAATATGTAAGTATGATAATATCACATTATCTGTATAAATCAGTGTATTCCAATAGTAATTTAGCAGGCTAAACATGTGTACCTATAATAGAATTTATAACAAAATAAAGGGTTAGAAGGGACCTTGGAGGTCCTCCAGTCTGACCCCCTGTTCAAGCAGGAAACCAGGCATAATAGCAGTAACTGTGAGAGGATCCTGGAGTCTTCGTGGACAATCAATTAAATATGAGCCAAGAGTGTGCAGCGACAGCCAAAAAAGCCAATGCAATCCTAAATTGCATTAACAGAGGGATACAATCAAGATAAAGAGAGGTTCTAATACCACCCTATAAAGCCCAAGTAAGACCACCCTTAGAATGCTGAATCCAGTTTTGGTCACCACACTACAAAAAAGATGTTGAGACTCTAGAAAAAGTGCAGAGAAGAGCAACGAAGAGGATTAGGGGACTGGAGGCTAAAACATACAATGAACGGTTGCAGGAACTGGGCATGGCTGGTCTAGTGAAGAGAAGGACCAGGGGAGACAGGATAGCAGTCTTCCAATATTTGACAGGCTGCCACAGAGAGGAGAGGGTCAAGCTGTTTTCCAAAGCACCTGAAGGCCAGACAAGGAATAATGGATGGAAACTGAACAAGGAGAGATTCAACCTGGAAATAAAGAGATAAAGTTGCCTTCAGAAGTTGTGGGAGTTTCATCACTGGAAGCTTTCAAGAAGAGACTGGACCGTCATCTGTCAGAAATGGTGTAGGGTCTGCTTGGACTAGATGACCTAAAAGGTCCCTTCCAACTCTGTTAATCTGTCTCTATCTATACTATTCCAGACAAGTGGCTGTCCAGCCTCTTCTTAAAAGCCTCCAGTGATGGACCACCCACAATCTCTGAAGGGGAGACGTTCCATTCCTCACCATCAGGAAATTTCTCCTTAGTTCTAGGCTGTTTCTCTCCTTGATTAGTTTCCCTCCTTTGTTTCTTGTCTTGCTTTCTAGTACTTTGGAAAATTGGTTGTACTCTTCTTCTTTGTGGCATTTTCTTATGTATAAGAAAATGTACATTTTATATTATGTGTATAAGAAATAAAACTGGAAAAAAAATCCAAATTTTTTTTTTGGTACATTGCTATTATTTCATCCCAGTCCTTTTCACTACACTAGATATACCCAATTCGTGCAACTGTTCCTCATATGTTTTAGTCTCCAGGCCTTTAATCGTCTTTTCTGCACTCTTTCCAGAGTCTCTACATCTTTTTTATAATATAGTGGCCAAAACTGGATGCACTATTCCAAGTGTGGTCTTGACAAGGCATCATAAAGTGGTACCAATACTTCATGTGATCTTGATTTTATTCCTCTGGTAATGCAACCTAGGACTGAATTAGCTTCTTTGGCTGCTGCCACAGATTGCTGGCTCATATTTAAGTGATTGTCCACTGACTCCAAGATCCCTTTCACAGTTTCTGCTATGGATCCAGGTTTCACCTCATCTGTAAGTTTACATTTGGTTTTTCTAAGTGTAAAACATTACTTTTCTCTACAATGAATTTCATTTAGTTAAATAAGCCCAGAATTCAAGTCTATCTAGATCTATCTGGATCTTGAGCCAATTTTGATGTTGGCTATTCCTGCCACTTTAATGTTGTCTTCAAATTTGTTGATTTCCCCATTTCTCCCCTCATCCAAATCATTCATGAAGATGTTGAAGCGAATTGGGCCTAAAATGGAACCTTGGGGTCCCCCACTGCTTGTTTCCCTCCATGCAGACGTAGTTCCATTGAGGACCACAGGCTGAGCCCATCTGGGGGTGATGCTGTCTATCCCACATATTTTCAGCTTCCCAAGAAATAGGTTGTGGTTTACTTTGTCAAAGCCTTTCTGAAATCCAAGTACTGTATATTACATGCACTGCATTTCATTGGCCCACTAATTTAGTCATTTTTTTCAAAAAATGAAATAACATTTATTTATGATCTGGGGTTTTTTTAATCTTTCATTACTCCTAGTAAGTCATTCATATTCACACTGAATAAGAAGGGTTTAAATATGCATCTTTCCCTTCCTCCTTGGTAAGCATGGATCCTTCTTCTCATGGCTCCATTGAGCCTCAACCTCCCTCTCAAACAAGGGCTTAGATCAGGGCCAACAGGCTGAGCTCCATTTTGAGGGCCATCCATTTTCTCCATCATATTTCTCTGTTTATTGAGTCAAATGCTGCACTAACAGTTTTTACTTCGCTGATATAGATTATATATTTCAAGACAAAATTGTAGCCAAAATTAGATTGTTAACATGTATTATTCCTTATAAAATCTATATAGCTTTTAATTCTGCCTAAAACCTTCTGGTTCTTCTGCAAAGAATGCATTTTTCTCAAGTTTAACTAAGAGGATCATGGCATAAATTTTAGCCACAATATCTGTTAGTCTATTTGGCCTATAATTTCTAGAGTAATTTTTATTCCACTTTTTAGATGGATAAAATGCTACTATTGCCAACTTCTATCGCAGTGGATATGGCAGGCATTATTTATCTGTGAAAATGAAGATGCCAATAGAGGCCCCAACAACCAGGGATATTTTTTGATCAGTTAAATAGTTGGCAGAATATCTTCTCCAGGGAATGTATTGCTTGCATTTCAGGCCTTTTATAATTAATCTCAACATGAACATAATGGGGTAAAATATTGAGAATATGAAGAAAAGCAGCTCTTGAATTCCATGGAGAAGACATGATTGCATCTATTGCTCACCCACCACCACCCACTCCTCACTTTCCCAGAAGGAGAAATACAAACCTGTGGGACTTCGTAGGTGCCTCCTAATGTTGACATCTGGATGGAGATGTCCCTGTCAGCTCTATCAATCAGAGCCAGGAGGTTCTCCTTCCTTCCACAGCCGTAGTTGGGGACATTGGCTTCTCCAGTGGAGAGGATGTCCAGCAAGGCATCTGAAGTGTGGAAAGTGCTCAAATAATTGTCGTGGATGTTGTAGCCCAGTGTGAGGTTGTGCAGGACCTGGGAATTCTTGTTGATGGTTTGAATGTTGAAAATGAATCGTAAGCCATATGAAAAACCATAAAGATCCCTATTGTTAAAACATATTATTATAATCAAAACAACAATAAATACTGTTTTTAATATATAATCCTTCAGGAGCCTACTGAGCCTTAAGATAACATTGATCCAAAACCAGTGATCAGTTACACAAATATGGAAATGGGCTGAGGTACAGCAACCACAACTGATTCCACCCCTACTTTAAATTCATTATTCAAGTGATAAATTAAGGATTGAACTGAGAGAGGAAAATAATCTGCAGCCCTTTCAGCTTTTTTTCAGACCCCTTTTTTGATTTGAATCTCATTCACAAAATCAGACCAAAGAGAGAACCCATGGAAATCAAAATCATTCAGGAAATTGGACATATTCCCCAATGTAGGAATAAATGAAAAATAAAAAAAACAGAAAAGGAGAGTGTTAGAATAGAGGGACTGCAACTCCATCACCCTGAATGACTTACGGATCATGGAAAACAAACTGAAGAGAAGGAGCCACATTGAAAAGCAACTTTATATGCCATATTTCATTTCCAGTGAGGACTAAACCAATGAGATGGTCTCCTGGGCTGTAAAAGTTCCATGGTTGTTTTCCATCCTGGTGCCCCAAATTCAGTGGGCATTTCATTTTCAGCTTCCCAGAGACTGAATGGGACAAAAGCAGCATCAGAGGCAGAAGCAGGAGATCCATAATTCATGAAGTGAATCAATGAATCCCTTTCCTGTTTCTAAAAAAGAATTAGAAGAATCAAAGGACTCTCACAAGCTGGAAACTTCAGTTGCTTTCCTTCTTTAAACGCAGAGAAACACTCGGCTTCATCTGAGAGGAGGGAGACGTACATTCAAGAGCACAGACTCTGCCTGTCCCAAAACTCCATATTTCTCTGCCCAAAGTCTCCCCTGGAGGATTCGGCCAAATAGCAGGGCTGAAACTTTTATCATAATTCTCCCTCTCAGGAGGGATCCCTGGATAATTCAACAAATTCTTTGACTCAATAATTGTTGGGAAATTCTCTGGAGGGAAATGAAAGGGAGATAATCTCCATGTGATTCATAATAACAGGGGAAGAGATGGAATTAAATCGGTCATCTAGAATTGAGAGGTTTGGGAGCTCCATGCTTGAAAATGGCCCTGGAGGGAATACACGGCACCTGTGACTGAAGAAAGAAAGAAAACTGATATTGGTTTGTATAGTGATGAAAGACAAAACTCCGGGGGCCAGTTAATGCTGGAGCATGCTACAGATCTGAAATAGCTGCCAGCTGAGTTGGAACCAAAATTTACTTTATTTTGAAAGCTAATGCTCAAGGGCACCACACAAAAGGGCCAATGCAATAGTGTGGCCAGACTCTTAGAACAAAATCGACTTTATTAAAAAAAAAACTAACTAGAAAAAAAAAACAAATGAAAAGAGATGAAGAGATTAAACATTAATGACAAAGTAGTTATCAGAACTTTGCATAGTTGAAAAAACACACAGAGAGACAGAAACAGAGAGGTTAAAAAAAATGAAAAGAGATGGAGAAATCAAGGCTGCCTCTCAACCCATGTGGGGAGGGAGGGAGGGAGGGAGGGAAGGGGAGCTCAGGACTCTCATGTTGGAGATGGAAAGCTGATCTGCAAAATCCAACTTTCATCTTCAGAGTTCTGGGAATGCAGAAGCCCATGTCCCATGTTCCCCTGCCACCCTTTCCCATGCAGAGGCCAGGCAAGGGGGCTCTTGCCTGAATGCCAGACAGGCATTCTGCCCGGCTGAGTAGGGAGCCCCCGCTTGGGAGGAGGAATCTGGGGAGCCTCGTGGTGGGAAAGGGAAGCAGATCTGCAAAATAATTTTATCATAATTCTCCCTCTCAGGAGGGATCCCTGGATAATTCAACAAGTTCTTTGACTCAATAATTGTTGGGAAATTCTCTGGAGGGAAATGAAAGGGTTGCATCTTCTGAGTCCTCGAAATGGGGGAGACCATATCCCATGTTGCTCAGCCACCTCTTTCCACACATGGGGCACTTGGAGGTGGGGGGGAGCAAAGCCCAGACCCACAGAGAAAGCCCAAGATAGCCAGGAAGGGGGAGGGGATCTGGGGCATTCCTGGGAAGAGACTAACATGGTTTATGGGTCCCAGAGTTAAATGTTGGGGGGGATGCAACCCCCAGGGTTTCTCCAGCCTCGCTTGGCCTCCGTGTCTTCCAGGAGAGGCTCCTGTGGGGGAGAAGCCATGCAGGGCTGGGTCTTCCAGGGGGATCCGGGGTTGCCCTGGAGGAAAAGGCAGCCGGCCTCACCTTGGAGGGGACCCTCCGTGACTCTGAGGAAGATGGGGGTTCCCCGTGGCCCCTCCAGAGCCCCCAGCTGAGGAGACCCTCTTCATTGCAGCCTTTTCTGGGGAAGGGGCTTAAGCCCCCCCTCCCTCTGCAATTCTGGGAGCTTTTGCCTCTTTCTCATCCCCCCCCCGAGCTTGAATTTTGCTCCTTATTTGACCCCCCCCCCCTTTGGCTTGGCTTCTTCAGCCTCTTCTCCATCAGGCTGAGGGCAGGGAAGCTCCCAGGCAACCAGCTCTTCCCCCTCTTTGATTGGCTACAGGGTTGTCATGACGAAGGGGGCGGGCCAGGAATAGAAGCAGCCAGTAGAGAGAAAGAGAGGTCGGACTTTTGTCATCCCTGAGAACTGGAGGATTTGAATGCGAAATCTGCTTTCTTTTATAAAACCCTTTATATTATTATGGAAAAGTAAAAAGTTGAGATTCGATTTTAATGCTTTATTTTATTGCAACAGAGGAAGTCTGAAGTCAGCACTTTTTTTTCTCCTTCCCCCCCCCACTTCTCTTTCCCCTCCCCCCATTTTTTCCTCTTTGTTTTTCTTCTTTTTAATTTTTGTATTTTATTCTATAATCTAATAAAATGTTTTTTCTTTAAAAAAGAACTGGAGGATTTGAATGCAAAATCTGATTTCTTCTGTTCAGATGCACCCCAGAATCAGAAGGAGGGAAGGGTCAGAGAAAATGAAGGAATGTTTAAAAATATATTTATAAGAAAACAAAGGAAAATTTAGACCTTTAAAGAAGAAAATCAAAAGTGAACATCAAAAAAAAAAAAAAAGAGAGAGAGAGAGAGAGAGAAATGATCAAACTCTGTAGAAAAAGTTCTTTAGCTCTGTAGAGTGTGAGCCATGAGATATACAGCAATTAAAAGCAAAGATTGATAAAAGTCAGCCTTAAGCAAATCTATTGGAGACGCAGAGCAGAAAGATCGGAAGATGAAGTGAAATTGGACGTTAAAGAAAATGGTGTCGTCAAACAGCTTATAGAAAATAGCTCAAATAGTTATAGTGTTAACATTACTTTCTACACTCGTTGAAAGGATTTACAATTTAGAAATTCTGTTTATTTTAATTTTAAAAATGTGTAAGCTTTCCTATTTGTGAAATAAAAATCTCACCCAAGCCATTAAAGGGAGAGACAAAAAACCCCAAATCAAATTCAAGTTTCTAGTGTTTGTGAGTATGGAGTCTGGGTCAATCTGGTCTTTGGTCTATATATATATATATATATATATATATGGTCTATATATATATATGGTATATATATATATATATATATATATATATATATATATACACCACCAAATATATATATATATACATTTGGTGGTGTATATTTGTACATTTGGTGGTATATATATATATATATATATATATATATATATATATATATATATGTAGGTCTTTGGTTATTCGGGTCTTTTCCCGCGTAGAATTGGAAGTATCTTGGCGACGTTTCGACGAAGTCTCATTCGTCATCTTCAGGCTGGTGTTCTCGGCTTCGTGCTTCCAGGAGTCTTGTCTTGTAGATAGGATGGCCCAGTCTTTCTTCATGGGCACCAAACATCGGCTGGGAGCGAGGGAGCGAGTTTCTGTCTTTAGAAACATGTTTCTCCTTTAGAGAAATATAATATTTTGACGTTTTAAATATTTCTCAAAAGATTTCATTCTTCTGGGAGGGGTGACTTCCCTCAAGCGGATATGGAATGTCTACACACCTCTGACGAAATGTCCAGATTTTGACATGTAAAACAAATCACCCCAAGATAAATCTCTTCGTTTTCTCCCCACCTTTAATATAACACGTAAGCTATACAATTCAACTGAAAAACGGAAATCGTTTAGGAGGAAAAATGAGAATACAAAACTTACAGGAACGTGGCTGCATAAAGAGGCCTCCTTTAAAAGAATCCTTTGTTGAAACTCCTTTGGATTTTACGAGAGCATCCAGTCTTTTGGCCTTAGAGCCGATCTGCATGGCACTTCTTGCCTTGGAAATCTTTGCCCACTTTTCCTTGCAAAAGGGCTCCAAAATTGTCAGATTTTGGAGCATTAAACCTTAATAAGTCACTAATCAAATCCCTTAAGACTACCCTGGAGGTGTATCTAAAGTCTATCAAACTCTACCCATTGGCCACTTTTACGGAGCCTTTCTAAAAGACCCAATAAACGGTGAAAGGATTGTTGGTAGAAATAGCAACACTGAATTTATACACCGAGACAAACATAAGTCAAGTAAAAAAAGTCAAGTAAAAAACTTAAGGGTCTAATTTCTCTCTGGTTTTCCTATTTACAGCAACAGAAAGCAAAAGTCGTTCTCCCTGAATGAGGAGCTCCTGCGTAAAAATGCCCAGCTTTCAAAGAAGAACGCAGAACTCTGCAGGGAGGTGGAGGAGAAACTGCGGAGGTGAGAAGCCCTGACTTTCTCTCCCAGGATTTCCTATTCAATTCTCCTTAGCTCCCTACCCTGGACACACATTACACAAGGTTCTGCCTTGAATTACGTTGCCTGGATGGGTAGGAGACATCATGAGTCTCTTGACAGGGACTTTTCCTGGCCAAATCCTCTGAATTTAGGAGGTCCTTGCTTTGATCTCCTCCTCTGCTGCTCCCTGACCTCAGTTCTCGGCTCCCACCCGGTTCTCACCAGTTCAGTCTTCTCCCCCTTCTGTCCCCATTAGAAAGTTTGGAAATTGTTTTGAATTGGTTGGTGCCTTTTCTGGTATGAAAGCCAAAAAAGAAAAAAAAGGGTTTTAAGACCTGAAGGTTCCTTTGTGGTGCTTGTAGATTATGTAATGCTAAATACTGAAAGTAAACATTCATTCATTTGCACTTAAATAATGTTTAGAAGAATTTGGCATTGTAGGTGTGGTAAGAGAAATGGCAAAACTCAAGTAATGAAAAAGTGAGGCTAGGGAAAACAAAGAAAGTGCCAGGCATTTCAGTTAGTTTTCATTTCAAAAGGCTTTGATGATTCAAGGGAAGAGCTGAGGGGGCTCATTTCCCTCTTGTCTTCCTATTTTACAGAATCCAGATGTTGGAGCTCCAAAACCTCCATCTCCACTGCAGGGTCCTGAAGGAAGCTGGGCAGAACCAGGAGCTCCTCAGGGAGAACGAAGAGCTGCGGGAACAACTGGAGAGGTAAGAAATACCGTGTTTCCCCGAAAATACGACCTTCCCCGCAAACAGTTGTTGTGGTTAAGCAAGTAAGTAAGAATCTCTGGCTGCTTCTCCGCATTGACCTCTCCACGTCTCCTTCTTCCAGAGAGAAACAACGGAGGGAACGGAGGGAACGTTTCCTGGGAGAGAGAGAGAACGATGGGAATCCCAGTAAGACCCGGGAGGAGATCTCACAGGATCAAAAGAGAAGTTGGAAGGTCTCAACTATGGTGGGTTTTTTTACCATAGTGACACAGACTTCTTGGCCTGCATGATTAGCGGAGAACGGAGCTGGAAAGCAGGTTAGTGAAGGGATATCGCTGCCTTGGGGGGATGAGGGGTGACGGACTTATGTGTGTGGTTGGGTGAGAGAGAGAGAGAGAACATCACCACCAGCCCTCCGAGGTTGGATTGGATCTCTCTCTCTCCCTCTCTCTTGCAGTGGCGGAGCTTCAGTGGGTGGCCAGTGGGGCGCTTCTCACTCACCCTGCCTACTGGCCCAGCTACTGCTGGGGATGTCTCAGCTGCGGCATGCCCCTTACTGGCCACCAAGCAGCTGCCCCTGTTGCTGCTGGTGTCACGGGGCCTCTCTGCCCTCCTGGCAGCTCTGCTCTCAGCAGCCTTGCTGGGCTACCAGACTGCCAGGGCCCCTTTTTGAGCAGCTGCCGGTGGAGCTGTGCTGCCTATGTCGCTTCACCCACTGCTGCCTTTGGGCTGCTGAGTGCTGGCCGGCCGGCCTATTCGGTGCTGCAGGCATCGGGCTTATAGCCATGCTGAGCCTGGCTCACTTCGGGCCCTGATGGGCACTGTAGTCTCTTCTCATCTCTGCATGGAGTAGTTCCAGCGGAAGGGAGTGGAGGCTGCTGGGCCCAAAGACTGCCAGGCTCAGCATAGCTGTATGGCCGGAGCCCGTAGAGTGAGGCTGCAAAAGTGGCTGTGCTCCTTGGAGCTGGTGGCAGGAGCCCCCACCCCCCCCCCCCGCACACAGATCAGCTGTTTCACAGAGGAAGCTGCTGGTAAGACAGTTAGGCAAGGAGGTGGGAGGGGCAACTCATCCCTGCTGCCCGGTACTAGGGGGGAAAAAATAAGACACCCCCCAAAAAAGAAGCCCTAGCCATTTTTTGGGTATCAAAAGGAAATAAGTGTATATCTCTGTGTGTATATGTTTATGTATATAAGATAAAAGCAAATGCAGGGTAAAAATAATTTAGAACTTAATTATGCTTAAGGAAGGGGGTTGGACCAGATGACCTCCAAGGTGCCTTCCAACTCTGTTAATCTGTTTCTAGTTTCTAGAGAGACTGGGAAGGATTCCATGTGTGAAAGTCTGAAACGGTGAATGCAGAAATGCTTAATTCCTTCTTTGAATCTCTTTTTAGGCAAAAAGAAAAAACCCAAAATATGAAAAAAATTGGAATACAATTCCAAATAGGCACAAAATTCCCTAAGGTGGTTGACCAACTGGACCGAGTGAGTGGTCCTTCATGGAGCTACATCTACATGGGGGGAAGCATTCGGTGGGGTTCCTCCAGGTCCTGCCTTGGGCCCAGAACTCTTCCACCTCTTCCTCAATGATCTAGGTGAGGGGACAGAGAGGGAACTCATCAAGTTTGCAGATGGCACCAAGCTTGTGGGAATTATTAGAACATCAGCTCAATTATCCAGAAGGATCTTGACAGACATGAACGTTGGACCCTCCCTAGCAAGATGCATTCACGGGTGAGAAAAGCCAGGATCTGCAGGATCCTTAGCAGGAAAGCCCAATGCCTAGCTACAGAACGGGCGGCACCTGGCTCAGCAGTGGTCCCTGTGGAAGGATCTCCTGGCAAAGCACTTAAGGATCTGCCAGAACTCTGCTGCAGCTGACAAAAGAGGCCGAGGCAGCCTTAGGCAGCAATAAAAGAGTAGATCCAAGATGGTGAGAAGTTCTGGTCCCGCTTTATGTCTCACTGGTCAGACCACCCTCGGAATACTTTGTCCAATTCTGGTCACCCCAAAAAAGAAAAAGTTGTGGAGATTCTGGACAGTGTGAAGAGAAGAGGAGCAAAGATGATTTAAGGTCTGGAGTCTAAATCACTTGATGAACGGTTGAGGGAGTTTGCTATGTCTAAGTGAGACAAGGTGGGAAGGATTGGGCAGCCATGATAGAATCTTCCGGCACTTTTAGGGGCTCTGAGAGAGAAGAGGGGAGGGGCTTCATCTCCAGAGCACTGGAGGGAAGGACAAGAGGAAATGTGGGGGGGGGGGGAGTTTGTGAAACAGAGACCCAATCTAGAAGTCAGGAGAAATTTTCAGTCAGTAGGAACAATCGAGCGATGGAATAGGTGGCCTCCCAAAGGAGTGAGGGCTCCATCTCTGGAAGTTTCCAAAGTGGAGAAGAGAACCGGATGGTATAAAGTTCCTGCCTTGAGCAGAGGGCTGGACTAGAAGACCTCGAAAGTCCCTTCCAGCCCTATCAATCTATCTCCTATGTTCTTCCATCCCTAAGACGACTTCTCCACCCACCGGCCACTGACCAGCTCTAGTTGGCCCTGGTGGCCCCCGGCTTCCCCCTCCTGTTGCTCCTCTCTTGCAGCCTCTGGAGCAGCAGGAGCTTCTTCCTGCCCCCGAGACCCTCAACCCAGCCCTGTCTTCCAGCTCTGCCCCCAGCTCCATCAGCCTTGCGGCCTCCAGGGGTCTCTGCTGCCTCCAGGCATCTCCTGCAGACCCTCAGCTCCCAGTTCAGCTTCTAGCTGTTCTCCTCTCTCCTCCTCTCCTGCGGCTGCCCTGCTCCCACCTGCTCGGCTCGTTCGGGTGCTCAGTTCTGGTTCCCATATCTCTGCTCCTCCCACACCAGAGCCCTCACCCTCATCCCTGCTGCCCCTCAGTCTCATACGGCACTCCGAAGGTTGGAGCTGAGCATGGAGACTTACTATTACCAACCTCACCTGACCACTGCCATGACCATCACCTCCATCCTCCTTCTTGGCTTGGAGCCCTGGGATTCCTCTAAATATCCTTTAGTGATAAGCTTGATTCACATGACTCCCCTGGCACACTGGGTGGCAAGTCAAGGGAAGGGAGGGGAAGAATCACTTTTCTTTCTCAAATGGGTAAAAGGCCTTCATTCCTCCATTCCAGCTATGGGGAGAGAGTGTCAGCAAAGTTCTGCCATGTGCTGGTCACTCAGGAGTGCCAACATCATTTCTGAAGAAGCCCGCTTGGCTGGTGACCTCTCTGTGGAGATCTTCACTGTCTTTCTCCAAATGCCCATCCTGGAGCTCTAATTCTTGGATGGCCATTCTGACCTGCTTCACTGCTTCTCTCTTGTCCTCCAGAGTTTTCTACTGGTCTTCCATTGTGGCCTGGTAAACACAGGTCTGCTGCTGATGCCGATTGTTGAGGTGCTTCTTCTCATTTCCCCTCACATTCTGAAGAGGGGTGACTTTCTGCTTCAGTTGGCTGGAGTGGCTTTTCTCCACAAAGTGGATCTTTGGTCCTTCTCAGCCAGTTCATGCTGAAGACTCTAGAGGTTCTTCTTAAGTTCTTAAGAAGGTTCCAGACCTCTTTGAGGAGTTTCTCAGAGGTTCTAAGGCAGCCTTCTCAAGTCTGAGGAAGGCCACTTGGCTAGTAACCTCAGACATTTCTTTCTGGAGTTCTTCAGTGTGTTTCACCAAAGACTTGTTCTCCTGTTCTAACTGGTGGATCATCATGTTGGCATGGTCCAACCTTCCTTTGTTCTCCAGCAATGTTTTCTGCAGGTCTTCTGTTGTAGTCTGAAGTTGATCCACAGTCTGCTTGAGACAACTGTGCTGCTCTTCCATCCGTTGTTTGTCTTTCTTGAATTCCTGAATCTGAAAGTCAAAGGAATCTCTCAGCTGGTTCATCTGGAGATGGAGGCCATCACTGCTCGCTGAGAGATACCTGAAGGATCTTCCCTAAAGGACCTTTTCTTCCCTGGTGCTGACCTGTTTGAAAAACGGAGAGACACAGTCACTTCCTCTCTCAGTTCAGGGGACATTTTAGTAACCGGCCTTAAGTCCACAGATGCCTTCAAGGGGCCCAGTTTGAGAAACACTGACATAATCCATCACAACTGGTCTCCCTTCAAACTGTCCCAACTTCCCATTTGATTCTGCCTCCAATTCAAGGCATCTCATCTATCAAAACTCTCCAAAGGAGTCAGAATCTGTGATCAATCAATTTGGCCATCTCTGGCACTGCTAGGGGGCTTCTGATCACAGGGAAAGGAGGAGGTGACCATTCAGATTAGGAAAGAGCCCCCCCTCCAAGTACTTTCCAGTCCCATCCAAGGCACGAAACCCTGGAGGGTCACCTTGGGCCAGTCCCTCCCTCTCAGCTGTGGCCTTCCTCACAAGCTTGTTGTTAGGATGAAGGCATCTTCACTACATTCACTGCCTTGAGCTATTTAGAGAAACAATAAAGGTGGATAAAAATCTAAGCAATAAAAAAATGAAAATACATAAATAAGTCAATCTGAGTCTGAGTCAGCTGAGTCTGTTTGGGGAATAGCTACATCTGGCCAATGGAATCCCTTTTTAGGTTAATTTCCCCAGGTCAGTTTCCAGCTTTTGGGTCTCAATGCCTCTCCACTGGG
The DNA here is from genome assembly GCA_030761175.1 of Masticophis lateralis. Classification (NCBI taxonomy): domain Eukaryota; kingdom Metazoa; phylum Chordata; class Lepidosauria; order Squamata; family Colubridae; genus Masticophis; species Masticophis lateralis. The sequence continues at coordinate 10,396,386 of JAUDYJ010000016.1, forward strand.
ACATCCAGAAGCCAATTTTTTCCCTAGTTCCTATCGCTGCCCACCAGCCGCCCGGCCCCAGCCCCTTTCCCGAGACAAGGACCTTCGAGATGGTGGATGAGGAGTTTGGTGACAGGTATGGAGGCTGCAGACACGGCAGGTATCAGCACGTCTGTCGTGTTTGGTTGGACCCCATTTCACTCATCTCCCCCCCTTAATTCTGCCTTAAAGGGGAGGGTCTCTCCCTCCTGAGGAGCCCAGGCGAGGGAGGCCCTGCGATGCCCCCAGTGCTGCCATCCAACCCAGCCACTTTCCAGGGATGCTGAGCAGAGCCTCCAGGATGTGGTCCAGACTCCCCAAGGATGCTGGAGGTTGCCATGGTGAGCTCCAGCCAATGAACTCAGGAGGAGCCTCTGACATCATAAGCCAAGGCTCTGATTGGCCTGGGCCTGAGATCTGAATAATAACCCCCAACATAATAGCCTTCACCTGGGGACGGGGCTTATTCACGGATGGGCCGACTCTTAAAACTCTTATAAGCCATCTATGACAGGTCCTCGCACTTATGACTAGTGCAGCATCCCCTTGAACACATAGTCACGATTTGGGTGCCTGGCAATCAACATGGATTTATGACAAGTAGAGTCAGTGGGTGAAACGGCGTTTGTTTCATGATTGCAGGATTCACTCAACAACCTCAGTGATTCGCTTAACAACTGTGGCAATAAACATTCACTTAGCGACTGCCTAGCTTAGCAATGCCATTTCTGGTCCCAATTCTGGTCGGACTACCTGTAGGACGCAGCAGCAGGCTGATCTGGAAAAGCTTAAGCAGGGTTGGGAGACCACCAGGAAATGCCAGGGGTAGGTTGAGGAGAAGGCAGTGGCCAACCTATCTTGCAACCTATCAAGAAAAGGTGGGGCTTTAGTGACTTTGTGCCAATCAGTAAGTGACTCTGAGTTCTAGTCCCGCCTTAGGCGAAGGTAGCTGGGGGCTTTGAGCCAATCACCTGGAGGCCCCGATTTCAATTCCCAGGGCCCAGCTAGGACTTCAGAGCCAGACTCTATGCTGCCCCCCACAGGCAGTGAGTCTCAGCTGAACCCTGGCAAGAGGGAGGGGCTGTGATGGGGGGAGGGGCTCTCTGTGTCCAGGAGTTTCTCTCCTTTGCTCTCGGATGGGGCTGCTCTACCCCAGAAAGACCCCGGGGGGGGGGCTGAGGGTCCAGCTGGAAGACGAGGAGGCAGTGGTGACCATCAGGGCCTTTGCCCAAAATCCGTCCTGCCTTAACACTCACAATAGTTAAGGCATCAGGCTAGGAAGCAAGACATCCTGAGTTCAAGTCCTGCCTTAGCCCTGAAAGCCTGTTTGCTGACCTCGGGACAGAGACTCTCTTTCAGACAAGCCCACCTCACAGGGTGATTGTTGTGGGGAAAAGAGGAGGAAGAAGAAGAGTTGGACATGTTCACCTCCTTTAGTTATTTGAAAAAATAATAAAACACTGGAAAAAAGGTGTAACAAAAATAAAAACCAGCTTTCCTGCTTCTGTTTGCCTGGAATCTGTCACAGCTTTGTGCAGATACAGGAATTTCTCTTCTCACAAGGAGGAAAAGTTTTTTTTTTTTAAATCATCCCTTCCAATTTCACTCACTCCCTATTCTGCAGCCTTTGGGGGCACCAGTGGGGCAGGGGTGGGTTCTAAATTTTTTTATTACTGGTTCTGCAGGCGTGACTTATTTTGTGGATGTGGCTTGATGGTCATGTGACAGTGGGCGTGGCTTGATGGTCATGTGACTGAGTAGGCATGGCCAACTCAATGTCACTCACATCAACTGGCCCCTCCCCTCCCAGCCACTCCTTGTCACACCCAGCCTCAACGTCTCTATAGTTCTGTAAAATGTTGTTCATCTTTTTTCAACTTTATTATCTAGCTACTATAGATGCCCTTTCATGGACCACCGAAAGGAGGAAATGGCTCCCAGGCTTTGCCCAAGAGAGTGATAGGCAAGAGGCTTTTAAGGGGCTGCCAGAAAGAAAGTATCTTCCAGAGCCCCAGGAGGCAAAAGAAGAAGCGATGGATGGAAACTGAAGAAAGAGAGAAGCAGCCTGAAACTAAGGAGAAACTTCCTGACAGTGAGAACCAATAGAGGTGCAGAAATATTTCAGTCATAATTTCACATATAAAATAGCCATTCTTTTAATACAACCTGCGTATTGTTCAAAACAGTCATTAGTATGATGGCTGATGTTTGACAGCCAGCCTAAAAGTCAAAGATCCCAAGAGTGCTTCTCTCTCTATATGTACACAAAAGATCACATACCAGGAATAGCATATTAAGATGGAGTTATGCACTGGTAGATTTCAAAATTTTTTACTACTGTGGGTGTTCTGTGGGTGTGGCTTGGTGGGTCTGGCATGACAGGTGAAGGTTACTGCAAAATCCCCATTCCCTCCCCACCCCACTAACCTGCTCTGGGAAGGAATCAAACTCCCCCGCTTCATTTCCCCAAATAAAATATTACTCATAAGAAAAGGAATGAAAAATCAAGCTGCTAAGAAGGAACCTGCCTGATACTCATTCCACATTCCTGCCAGCTGCATAGAGGAAACTTTGTAAAAAGAAAACAGCTACCGGTGCTTAGAGATAATGGAAAGTGGAAGCTGGAAGTTCAGCTCCATTTACAAGGAGGCAGAAAACTCATTCAAGACAGGGTATTTCACAATGGAAATCGCCCAACCTTTTTAGAAACACAAAGCCCATGTTGCACAAACCCCAAAACTTCAAAAACATAGAACCATATAAGAAGCCCTCCTCTTATCCAGTTTGTTGTTCAGCTGACCCAGAAACGAACTTCTGAATGTCACTTTGCTTCTGCAAGCAAAAACTTCCCTCCAGGAGCTGCTTCTTGGCTTGTCAATTCCACCCCCACCCCCCTTCTTCTTTGCCAAGTGATCTCCTGGCTGAGAAGCAATCAGTTGGGAGGCCTCTCAATTTAAAGGGACAGTGTCATGATTTTCCCCCCTGATCAGCTGGGAGTCAGGAGGCAGCGACTAGATTGGGGATGGGGCCAGGCAGAGGTGGTGTTTACCGGTTCTCCAAACTACTCAAAAATTCCTCTACCAGTTCTTGTGAACCGGGGAGAACCAGTAGCAACCCACCACTGAAGTGGGGGCATCGGACCCCCTCCCAGCCCTGAGACACAGCAGGATTCTCTGTTTCATTGGGAAAGATTCCTTCCCCAATCAGAGTCTGCTGGAGCCCCATCATCCACTTCCCTCCCTGCCTGGGATCAGCTGAATTCCTCCATTCAGACAACAGGAAAAAGGGAGTTTGCACAGAGCCTCTGGGTCAGTCTCCATTCTTCAACAGAGGGTCTCATTCACTCTGCAAAGCCAATTTCCCCCTCAGTTCCTGGATACCTCCAGACATCGCTCGGCTGAGCTCACAGCAGGGCCAGGGAGGCTGAGAAATTGGGACGGAAGGGACCACAAACCTTTCCAGCCACAAGAGACACTTGGACACAGACTGTGGTCTGACAGAAGCTCCAATGGTGCCTTTATGTGGCAGTGAGAAGGGTTATGGGACCAATCTCACAACACTCACCCTATAGGGCTGCCCCATCTGTTGTCCCTGGTGGCAGATGGAAGATTGTGAATCCCACTCCTGACAACAGTTTCTCTGGAATCAAACACAGGACCCAAAAAACCCAATAATCTAATGCTCACTGCAGTTGTTATTTATTCAGTGTCCATTGGAGGAATTTCTCCCCATAAAATAGTGGGAGGAAATCTTACAGACAAAAGGATGCACTCATCTTTATACATTCCAGGAAAGGAGGAGAAAATGACTATTGTACATATGGATATTTCATTTAATAGATGATATAAGCATGAATATTCAAAATTAGTGAGACTCAAATTACCTCCCCAGCCTTATATTGTTGCTACCCTCAAGAAAATATTATTGTGTAAACAAATAGAAACATCTCAATTGTGTTGCCACAGCAGTTTGGGTGAAATGTACTGAGAAATGAGGGCATCAATGTTGCTCCATACATTCCTTCTGTATTTATGTCTTGCTAACATGTTCCCATTTCTCCAAGAAATTTATCTCCTCACAATCTTCCATGCACCCTTGATTTATTTGAAGAAAAATAGTTGGCCCACTCATGCATGCAGAACACCTTGGACCATTTTCTATGTTTGGACTGTGGAAAATGTTAAAAGTTGAAATTCCTCAGTCTCACATTTACACATTTCTTCTTGCTGTAAGATGTTCCTTTGTGAAGAATTCAATAATTTCCAAATTTGAAACATATACATATGATTTTCTTTGACTCCTGCGTACTATCTAAATGGAAAGAATATCGTCTTTCAAATAAAAGAAACTTTTAACAATTCTTCCAATATCACAATGGTGTTATATCACATGTTTTTACATTTGTTCTAGCTGTGAGCTGCTCCTTTGTGTTGAGGTCTGGCCTCAGAAGGATAATGTAGCACTTGGGGATGAAGATGCAGCCCAGCAGACCAGCACTGGAGGCCAGGATGGAGAAGACCTGCACAGCCACCATGGATTTCCCTTTGGTGCTCAGGTAGGTGGGCACAAAAGTCACCCAGACACTGCAGAAGACCAGCATGCTGAAGGTGATCAACTTGGCTTCGTTGAAGGCCCCAGGCAGGTTCCTGGCCAGGAAAGCCACCGTGAAGCAGATGGCAGCCAGGAAGCCCATGTAGCTGAGGGTGACGTAGAACATGACAACGGCCCCTTCGTTGCATTGCAGGATGATCTCTCCAGGCTGGGAGTGGAGGTCAGAGTCAGGGAAGGGGGGAGAAACTCCCAGCCAGATGGAGCAGATGATAACTTGAATGGCAGAAGAAGAAAGGATGATGGAGTTGGCCAAGCTCTTCCCCAACCATCTCTTCACCCGGTTTCCTGGTTTTGTGGCCAGGAAAGCCAGCACCACCGTGATGGTTTTGGCCAAGAGAGAAGAAACGGCAACTGAAAAGATGAGGCTGAAGGCCGTTTGTCGGAGAAGGCAGGTGGCTTTCCTTGGTTGCCCAATGAAGAGAGAAGAAGACAAGAAGCAAAGCAGGAGGGAGACCAGGAGGATGTAGGAGAGGTCCCGGTTGTTGGCTTTGACAAGGGGAGTTCCTCGGTATTTAATGAAAATGATTAGAACAAGGCCTGTGATTAAGAACAAGAATAGGGCACAAGAAACCAGGATGATGCCCAGATGTTCCTCATAAGACAGGAAGGTTATAATTTTGGGTATACATTGGACTCTGGCCTCATTTGGGTATTTATCATCTGAACACTTGGTGCATTTTTCCGCATCTGAGAAAGCAAAAAAGCAAAATATCTTTAATATTCTCTCCTTTTCCCTTGCAAGAGAAACCTTCTTTGGATAACATCTGATACCACAGGTATTTTCCAAGAAGTATTTGTTAACTATTTCATTAAAAAGAGCATAAGAGGGATTTTTTTATTATTAAAAAATGTAGCTAGGAAGTTGAGGAAAGTCCTAGGATGTTAATTATTTTCTGTGTAATGCATAGAATCTTTATAGGAACCTACATTATTAGAGGTAAATAATGAATCATATAATCTTTTTAGGCAAACATCTTGAGTCCTGCCACATGGCAGTTAATATCCTGGACTTGGAGGATACCTACAGTATCTTGTAACATCTGGAAGCAACCTGGAATTAAGGAGAAACTTCTTATCAGTCAGAGCAATTAACCAGTGGAACAGCTGGCCTCCAGAAGTTGTGGGTGCTTCAACATTGGAGGTTTTTAAGAAGAGACTGGACAGTCACTTGTCTGAAATGTGAGTCTGGTGGCGCAGCAGACTAATGTGCTATTAAGTAACACCAGCTGCCTGCAATTACTGAAAGTTCAAATCTCACCAGGCTCAAGGTTGACTCAGCCTTCCATCCTTTCAAAGTTTAGGTAAACTGAGGACCCGGATTGTGGGGGCAATAAGCTGACTTTATAAAAAGTCTGTATAAAAAAGAACACCGCTGGGGGGTGGGGAAAGCCCTACTAAACAGGTATATACAAAAGTATGAAGGCTATTGCTTAACGCATTGTAAGCCACCCTGAGTCTCCAGAGAAGGGCAGCATAAAAATCGAACCAGTAAGTAAGTAAGTAAGTAAGTAAGTAAGTAAGTAAATAAATAAATAAATGGTATAGGATCTTTATTTATAAGTAAATAAATAAATAGTATAGGATCTTTATTTATAAATACATAAATAAATAAATAAATAAATAAATAAATAAATAAATAAATAAATAAATAAATAAATAAATAAATAAATAAATAAATAAATAAATAAATAAATAAATGGTATAGGATCTCCTGCTTGAACAGAGGCCTGGACTAGAACACCTCCAAAGTTCCTTCTACTCTATTCTGATTGATTGATTGATTGATTGATCTACAGGACTGGCAGAATAATTGTGTAATGAGTTCCCCCCATAACTATCCACAGCACCAGATTATGGCCCAGTGACACCTTCTCAGTGATCCTCAAGGGAGGCCAATAAGCAATGAATTGCAAGGTCTTTCAGAAGGTGGACCTGAAACAATTCATCTCGTTTCAAAGATCTCAGATGTTCCTAGAAAGGTAAATTTAGTGGCACATATTCAAACTAAAAAGCAGAAGAGATATTTCCTCTGCTCTTAGTAAGGCTTGCCCAGTCTGCCACCACATCCTCCCATCTCTTCCCAGCCCCTCCTTCCAAGTCTTTTTGATTTACTTCCTTTTAGGTAAGAAATTGTGCAGGTTAAAAATAAAAAACCAGGTGAGATTCAATCTGTTTTTTAATTTGGATCCCATTCCACAAAGCCTCCCATTTTCCTCAGTGTGACCCACCTTCCTGAGTGGAGAAGGTCCCCTCCGGACAAGGAACGCAGTCATAGCAGCAAACTGGCTCTCCTTCTCGAGCCCTCTTGACAAATCCAGGATGACAACTTTCCACACATTTGGACTGAGGCAGGGACTGAGCAGAAGAAAAGGAATGCCAAAGAAAAGATGTTAGGACTCTCCGTCCATGGAAAATGGATGGAGACAAGCAGCCTCTGGTCTTCACTGAGCTAAATTTGAAATCTCTGACTACTTCTAAACAGATGCAGGAGGTGTAACAACTGACAGATTCTTCCTTTAGTTCCTCCCTTTTGCTTTCAGAATTTAACATTACAATAAAGTAGATTTCTATTTAATGTAGTCTAAAGGGATGGAATTGAAAAAAGATTTAAATATGATGATATATTCTTATTAAAACTAATAATAAAGTTTACTGTAAAAGATTCAAGAAATTTTATTCAGTTAGGTTTTTTAATATGAAATTAAACTGTGATGAAGAAAGAAACCTCTGACCAGTAAGATCTTGAAAGGTTTCCATAAAACATGGCAAAGCCACTCCACTTAGGTCCCGTCTGTTGAAGAGCTTCCTTTAGATGACACCATCTGGCATGGGAAGCCAACCACCCTGGAGACTTTTGGTCTTTGCCCATTTGAAATAGGACCTCAGGCTTTGGAAAACAGAGAAAAGACACCAAAATTTCTCTCACCTTATTGAGCAACTTTAACTGTGAAAGAGTATCTTGGTTGATAGAAAGTCTCTGTCTTTCAAAATACGCCAGAATCTCTCTCCTGACATCTCCCTTGGGGAGAATCAAGATGCTTTCAATGGCCAGATCTGCTGTTATCTCTCCTTTTTTGTCCAAGTACATTTTAACATGGGAAATATTCCAAAATTCATTCTTCTCCAGAAAGGGATGAAACTAGAATGGGAACATCCGGGAACTTGAAAAACAGAGAACTTTGTTTCTTATCCCACATTGAATCTTTCTTCTACAATTGTCTCATCTCCAAATATGCTTAATTAGGATACAAATACTGCCATCATCTTCATAAGTGAACAAGAAAGTTTGAGAAAAATTTGTCAATCATTTACTGACAAAATATAGAAAAAGTATATAATTGATACAATTGGTCAAATATAGGGAACATTCTAGAGCAGATGAAAATAAAATGAACAGAGAGAAAAAAGGTGATTCATAAACTCTTTGAAAACTACAGGTTGATTCCCAGAAAGCATGGGTTGATCAAGAAGAAAGTTGTCAGGCTAATCTTCTCCCTGGTCATCCTGATGGAAAACACCTCCAGATGTGCTAATTCTACTTGATTGTAATGCAAGATTAACAACATTTTGCAGATCTGAAAGAAGAAATCTCCCACCAAGTCTTTTCTCAGCCTGAAAAGTTAGCCAGGATTCTTTCTGAGTTTCTTTCTCTCCCATTATGCAGCTGCAGGATTCTTCCCTCTTCTCTCATCCTTCCCTAGGCAGCCTCTCTTCCCCTCATCCCAAAAGTCATTCTCACACATCATTGCATTTCCTAAATAGATTATGTGAACTCTGGTGATATCACTGGATTTCAGTAAAGGACTCGCAAACAATTGTGTGATGTGATTAGAAACCTGAGGCCTGGATAATAAGTGGATAAAAACTGTCTTCAAAATGATACTGAAATAGTTTTTAACCCTTTTTAATCTTTCCTATGAAACTTGAAGGTGATGAATAAGGGATGAATGAGGATTTTGTGTATATGGTGAGGAGAAACAAAGAGAAGAAGGAACAACGAATGTCAGCATTGAAGAAGCTGAAAAAATTAGAATTATCACTTCAGAAAGATCCCCAAAACAAGGAAATCAGAAAGGAAATGGAGTTAATGAAACATAAAATTAATATACTAGAAGAGGAAAAAATGATGAGGAATATAAAATTGGCAAAAGAAAACTATTCTGAATCAGCAAATAAACCAGGGAGATAGCTCACCCACAAATTGAAAAAAGAAAAAGCTAAAAATTTGGTACAATATTTACGAGATAAGCAAGGAAATTTGCTCCATAGAATTGAGGGGAAAAAATATTATTCAAAATTATTTTCAAATACTGTATAGTCAAGAAAACATTGAAGAAGAAAATGTTATAAATTTCCTACAGGAGAGGAACTTGCCAAGTATAACAGGTGAACATAGGGAAATGTTGAATGGGAAATTACATTAACAGAGTTAAGAGAGGCAACTGAAAAACAGAAAAATAACAAAACACCAGGGACAGATGGAATTCCGGTGGAAGTATATAAAAAATTTCAGGAAGTTTTGGAAGAAATTATGTTGGATATATATATATAAAAAGGTATTAGAGAAAGCCAAAATGCCAAATTCATGGATGGAGGAATATATAGCATTAATTCCAAAGGAAAGTACAGACAATCAATTCATTCAAAACTATAGGCCAATCTCACTGTTAAATGCCGACTATAAAATCCTGGCAACAATAGCAGAAAGACAAAAAAAAAATTAAATTAAATAATTCATTGGGATCAAAACAGATTTTTACCCAAACGACAAATTAAGAACAATACAAGGATTATCATAAATATTCTAGAATACTATGAGGCTCATCCAGAAAAACAATTGGCAGTGAATGATAGATGCACAAAAGGCATTTGAGAACTTGAATTGGCGGTTTTTAATTAATCAATTCATCAGATTGAAATTTGGCGAAAAATTTATAGAAATGATGAAGGCAATTTATTCTAAGCAAACAGAAAAATTATGGTCAGTGGAGATCTTACAGAAAAAGTTGATATAAACAAAGGGCTTAGACAAGGCTGTCCACTGTCCCCCCTCTTATTCATCCTTTCATTGGAAATATTATTGGCACAGGTAAGGGGAAATAAGGAAATAAAAGGGTTAAAAGTTAAAAGAGAAGAATACAAAACAGGGGCCTTTGCAGATGGCATGGCATTTATATTAGAGGACCCTTTGGAAACAGGAGAAAAACTCCTACTAGAAATAGAGAAATTGGGAATAGTAGCAAGCCTGAAAATGAATAAAAACAAAACAAAAATAATTACCAAGAATATCTATAGATATTATTACAGATGCCAGTATCGGAAAGCTGTAAAAATGTAACAAGGATGTTAAAGATATAAATGTTGAATAAAAATTAATTAAAAAACAAAAACCAAAAACAAAATGCCATGGTATCTACTCTTTGGAACCATTATTCCCTGAGTGATTGAATTGGGCAGATCTCTTGAGTTGGTTCCCCTCTTTCTCCTCTGGATTCCTCCTCCAAAGGATCTCAGATTGATGGATCCATATAGGGACCCCATACCTGCCACGGCTGCAGCCTTGGAGACCCCAAAATCTTTTCTCCCTCCTTCCTTCCCCTCCTCTATCTGGAGGAATAAGCGGCATTCAAGGCCTGGGACAGAGTCTGAATGAGACTGTAATAGTGATAGTCATTTGGGATCCTTCCTCTGTTCCTTTTCTCCTGGGTCTCCAGTGGGGCTTTCTGGGTGCATCTTCTGCGGCCTTTGACGGAAAAGACGTACTTTAAAAGAGAACAGAGAAAATAAGGATTTTGAAACTTTTCTTCCACAAAGAAATCGGGTTCAAAGGAAGAATCGTTTGGCCTTTCTTTTGCCAGATAACCAAAGTTCAAAATACTATGGATGTATTTGAGAAGTCTACGATTGTTCATTTCATACCAATCAAAACTTGTGAGGATCCAGACTTTCCCTTCAATGGGTCCAGGCAGACGCATAAATGTTAAATGGAAAGGAAGAATTCTGGGCCAAATGAAATCAAATTCCATGAAGTGAACAAAGACGTTGACTTTTCTCCACTTAGAGAGGGAATCCCTGAGGGCTGTTGTGTATCCAATTGTTGAAAACAGTTGTGATATAACCACACAAATTCCACTCCTGACAAGCATAGGAGGAAAAATCCTCATGAAATTCTCTCCATTTTCTGTGTCTGAAGCGAAGAGGCCAATCAGGGTCCATCTGAAATGGAGGAGCAGTGGGACAATTGCTGGGTACTGGAATCCTTCTTTGGGGAGAATATGGTGGAAAAATGGGAATTCATTTTTATCGCTCAGAGCCTCTGAAACAATTGTATGACTGATCTGAAAAAGCAATAAAGAAAGCTGTGTTACATTTGGGATCAGATCAAGTCCAAAATATTAGATTTTAATAAATCCAACCTTATTCACATGAATATATTAGAATAGTTTGTTAATCAGACATTGTTTAAATATTAAAGACAGAATATTAGCAAGACTGTATCATAATAATGGAAAATAATAAGCAAACTAAAAAACAATAAAAATGTAAATCATATTACTGTATCACCCCTACAATTGATCACCATTAGATTAATAGGTGCAAATGCCAACTGGAGTATTCTATTCCAATTACGGGGCTATTATAATTTTTGAGGATTGCTGCATCTTTTTTTGCTTCTCTATCCCAGATTCTTTCTGGAGGAAATTTTTTAATTTCTTTCTCCACTTATACAAGAAACAGGCAGACCGCAAAGCCTAATAAGATTTATCAGTTGCATAATACAAGTTTGGTCTTTCATTGAAGTTTTGTCTGTTGCAACAGCCAGAATTTTCAGAGTCTGTCATTTTCCATTAAAATAGAATAATGAAATTGGATATAAAAATGATATAAAACGGGGTCAGTCTAGATGATCTCTGAAGGGCCCCTTTCTTTAGCATTAGGTTCAAAAGGCGAAACTGCAGAAATAACAAGCCTTCCTCAGTTGGAAAGATAAAGATCACACTTAGCCAAGCAGAGGGAACCACAGACCTAACGGCAGGGAACTTGACAGGAAGCTTAGCTAGGTTTGCACAGCACTTAGTAAGAACACAAGTTAGTAAGCATAGTGTAGTATGGAAACAAGGGGGGGGCGCTGTGGGCTGTCAGAACTGTATGTATAAAATAACTGCATCAGAATCTTTCGTCCATTCAGTGTCTTTGCTTCTTGTTTTGCACTGAATCTGCACCATAAACGTCTCTGATCACCCACGGAAATTTTGTGAGTCTTAATTTCTATAACATTCATGGTGACCACGAAGGGACTCACAGGAAGGAGCCATTGACTCTCCCGGCGGATGGTGGTCTGGCTGATCTACCAGGCTGGTCAACCCTCCGTTGAAGGGTTTGGTACATCTATAGCCACAGCGGGATCACAGTGCCTGCACTCGAAATCACGCCAAGGATCCTCAGGGTGACAGACCGGTTGCTGAGTGGACATCCAGGACCAAAAGGCCTGCAGGCGAGTGTGGAATAGGACTGTACCCAATCTGTAGGATTGGAAGCGGGGAAGAAACATCCTCGACTGGACAGGTCGGCAGCCTACAGTCCAGATAGGTAGGAAACTGTGTGGGTTGGTTAAAAGGTCGCAGGTCTCAAAGGTAGCCATTGGAAAATCTGGTACCCCAAGTCGGCCGTAGTGCTTCCTTAGAATGGGTGGGAGTAACAGTAAACAACTGGTGTCTTTGATGCTGCTTCAATGCATGCTGAAAAACTTTGAGGCAGGATTCCTGAGAGATTATGGAGACTCGCAATGTGACCGATACACTACAGACATTTTGCCATAATAAGTGGTCTACCTTCGGCGTGAGGAGGCCAAGGGTCTTTGGACCCAGGGGTCATTTCGAGAGTCCACCAGAAAGTAACAGGGGATGGACATTGGGACCAGTATCCATATATTGATCAGTGGAAGAGTAACATACAAGAGAGACCACCTTGATTAATCAAATGTCAGGCAGAGTTTGCTAGAGTCTGTTTGATGAAATCTAAAAGAGAGGAGAGAAAGAAAACCTTATGCAATAAAAGCTGAACCAGTTCCTGTACCACCAAAAAGAGAGAACCTGATGAAACCTAAACCAAAGAAGAAAATAAAGAGAAGTGCCTCATGGTCTTCAGTGAGCTCTGAAGATTCTGTGTCAAACCATACTAGAAGTAAAACAAAGGCCCGGGGTGAAACTATTGCCCCTTCTAGAGAAATAATTGTACCAGGAATGAATGCCCAGGGACACCCTCAAAATGTTCCTGCACTTCAATATGTCCCTTTTACAACCACTGACTTGTTGAATTGGCAACAGCATTATGGACCATTTTCAGAAAAACCTCAAGAAATCATTGATTTGATGGCTACCATTATAGAAAGTTGAGAAGCCCCACCATACAGTAAGATGATTCAGACATTGGGGCTGACCAAAAAAGATTGATGCTGCAGTGTTATAAAGATTCTGATGATTTACCATTCTTAAAAGAACCAGAGAACTATGAAAGAACTAAGAATAGAGAAGAGAATTGTTATTGTTCTTCCCACCCAGGGTTTAGCAGGTAATAAAAAGAAAAGCCTGTCTAAATGGGAAGACTCAGATAATTAAATTGATTAAATTTGATGTGATTTCTGTAAAAATAACAATAATAATTGTTAAGATCTGTGCATTCCCTAATTCAACTAAAATTTATGGTGGGAATGACTAGACTGTATGTCTAAAGTCTTTGTGTACCTTCAAAGTAACTGCAATTGCCTGATCTCTAGAGATACGAATTTTAAATTGTTAGAGAGAGTATTGAGAGGAAAGAAATTATCTCATCCAGTTTGGTCTGGCCAAACCAGACAGGGTGAAAGAACAAAATTAAAATTTTCCTCCTTCTCTATGCTTCAAGAAATACTCAAGTTTATAAGTAAAAGTTATAAGTAAATGTTTTAAGTTCACTAGCTACAATGCTGATGTGTGGTTGTTGTTTTTCAAACCTGACCACAAGCTATCTACTCCTTCCCTTTTTCTACTTCTGCAATGCTTTCCTCACCCACCAAGGGGGGAGGGGACCTCGTTCTCATGTCTTTAGCCCTGCACAGAAGACTCTGATCTGTAAAAGCTAGAGAGATTAAGGAAATCAACTTTTATCAATAGGGAAAAATGATTTACAAAAAAAATATTGAAAACACAAAATAAATATTGAAAGTCTTAAAGATAATATGATTATGCAAGCTAAACAGATGATTTGCAAAATGAAATAAACAAGAAAAATTAGAAGCTACACAATTCAAAAATGACAGCTTAATTAATAATAATGATGAGGATAATACAATCAGAATCAACTTACATTAGACTAAAAGATTCACCTACAACAATTACTATCTCCAAAGAAATGATGCTTCTGGTAAAATAGCTGAAAATGAAAAACTTGTAAAGAATTATACTCAACAGTAGAGGGACAGGAAGAGAGAAAAAATAGTTCTTGTTTTGGCTAAAAAGATTGCCTGTAATAAAAGGTCCCAAGACAGCATGTTGAATCATCTTTGCAAGGTTTGTGCATATGCTGTTTTAGACAAGTTGCTTCTCAAGCCTAGTGAGCTCAATCTGCATTGAAGAAAAACTACAGAAGCATTCTGTAAAGAAAGAACGGAAGCCATAGGCCTGGCTGCAATAAATGAGATACCTAAGACTAATACTGCCTTTTCCAAGTCACATATAACCCTAACCTTCTTCCTGATGTGGTGATTTTGTAGATTAAGGAAATTGTGATTGGATAGGTTCTGTGTAGAGGACAATTATGAGTTTTCTGTGGCTTTGGCTATTATTGGCAAAGGGCCTAATGAGTAATAACACACTGAATAGTAGTTCCCAATGTTGTGAGAATGCCCAAGTGACACCCTTGCCCTTGAGAAAGGATCTGGGGAAGTTGAGAACCCCAAAAGACAAGGCAAGAACGGGTCACAAGGTGTGAACTCTTTGGAACAGGTCCACTCCCGCCAACAATGTATCATAAATAGGTGGGGTCAGTACCCTGGATCTAAGCCAACTCCAAGGCCTGAAAATCCTGAGTTTGACAATACAAGGGAGAATAGAACAAAGGGAGAACAAAGGGAGAATGGCCCCCTGTAACAATTGAGAAAAGGGAACTACACGTTAAGAATATTGGAATTGAGTTAAAGTCTAGTTAATCAGTCTGACCCTACCCTAAGACAAGAATGCTGGTTCTGTTTGTCTGCTGAACCTTCATCTTACAATGCTGTTCCAGTTGAGTCAGATCTCTGGGTCAGGACCAAAACCACAATAGTCTTTGAGAAAAATATTAGATGGTAAACCAAAGTAACAGTAGCCAAATTGCAAGGAGACTTTTATAATGCATTCAAAAGGCTGGGAATGAATTGTTTCCCCATTGTTAGCCCTATAGTTGTTAGTGTGGAAATCCTAGGGTCACCCTCCTTGTGTGTAAAGTGACATCAGGAACCAAATATTCCTGTAGGATCCCTGATGGGAGATCAATGTCTATCAGAAATACACTTGACCCTAGAATGACACTTATAGATGTAAAAACTAACTAGTGGCCTTTATCCTTATGCTGCCTATTATTTCAACAGAATTTCACTTTCTCAATACCACCACATGTCTCCATTAGAGCCAACACAGGCTTATGTCTCCTACTTCCTCTTGGCAATGCAAGCTTTCGTTATGTTTTTGAAGGCACTATTCTCAGAGATAAGCAAAAGGACTCTACACGAAAAGTCCCATGCAGTCACTGGTGGCATGTTAGTGGCAGGGACTTTAGGGGTCTGGACTAATGAAAAAAAAAAAAAAAAAAACCCAATGAGCCCATACATTTTCCATGAATATAAGGAAAAATAGAGTTTTCTTCTTATGTGAGAAAAATGTGTATTTGTGTTTACCTACAAACTGGACTGGAACATGTACATCTTCCCCCAAATAGGTGGTGTTATCTGGGCCAGGCTGGATTAGACAGATGTTATTTCTGTTGTGATAGGCCTGACTTTTATTCTTTGTTCAGCCAACTAGAGAGCAGTGAAAGAGATAAGAGCTGAAAAAAAAACCGAGTTGATTTTGATGGAAAGCTTTATAGACTGTAAAATTGACCCTGATCTCTTTGATGAAAATGAAGTTTCTGATCCAGGAACATATGTACAACTCTCAACGGGGTAATTAGAGAAAGTGCTTCAGAGAATAAGATTTGAAAATCATATGTATTACTTGTCTTTCCTTTGCCTTGCTATGTATCTTATCCTGAACTGATACGTTATACAAAAATATTATATGCTTGCTTGTTATTAAGAAGTATAGAATGGTTACCTACTGAAAACTTGAAACGGATGGAAAACAGTGGAAGATTCTGGATGGAAAAACTTCCAAAAGGGGGGAATAAAATAGAATAATGAAATTGGATATAAAAAATGATATAAAACGGGGTCAGTCTAGATGATCTCTGAAGGACCCCTTTCTTTAGCATTAGGTTCAAAAGGTGAAACTGCAGAAATAACCAGCCTTCCTCAGTTGGAAAGATAAAGATCACACTTAGCCAAGCAGAGGCAACCACAGACAGAACGGCAGGACACTTGACAGGAAGCTTAGCTAGGTTTGCACAGCACCTATGACCTACTTTGCAAACCCAAGTTATTCAGCTCCTATAGAAAGCGGGGGGGGGGGGGCTGTCAGGGCCGTGGGCTGTCAGAAATGTAACCAATCATGAGATGTTAAAAGTATGTATTAAAAAGCTGCCTTGGGATTCTTTTATTCCATTCAGTGTTTTGCTTCTTCTTTTGCACTGAATCTGCGCAATAAACCTCTCTGATCACCCACGGAAATCTTGTGAGTCTTAATTTCTATAACAGTGTCACTCATTTCACAACTGCTTCTCTTCACCATGGTGACAAGATAGGGTGCAAAACGTAAAATGTGAGGACAGTCGTAAGTTCGAGCACTGGTCAAAAGAGCGGGGACAGTCAAAAAACTTTTTCAGCCCTCTGAGTAATCCATATGCACAAAAGGATACAGCAATAGAGAGGGATGAAGGAAGGAGAAGAGAGATGGAAGAAGGAAGGAGAGAGAGGGAAGGAAAAGAAGGGAGGAAGGAAGGGAAGGGAAATTAGAGTAGGAGTGAGGGTAAGAAAAGGAGGAAGAAAGGAGAAGAAGGAGAAAGGAAGAGGAAGTAGGGAGGAGAAGAAGAGGGGGAGGAAGAGAAAGAAGGAAAGAAAAGAGAGATGTGATAGGTTTGAGGAGAAAGATTGCTGTACAATAAAAAAGATGAAAGGGAAGAAAGGCAACCCCAAACAAACATAAAGATATTAAGATAAAGAATGAATTGTTAAACTTGAAAGAATAAATGAGAACAAATATGAATAAATAGCAATAATTAGAAACACACATACAAACATACAATGTATTTTCTTTGAACAGAGTATTTGGCCAGTTCACAAATTTAAACAGTGTTTAGTCATTTCAATTAAATTTATAATTTCTATATTTCCCTTTTGCCATATTTATTCCTCATCTATTTTTTTAAAAAACCAATATTACCCTTCATCCTCATCTCTAATCTTAATCAAATTCAATTTTTCCCTTCTCTTATATATTATCCCCCTTCCCTTTGGCATCTATTTTTATATCCATCCTCACATTGGTTAATTATGTAATATTACAGTTGTTTAATACAAATTCCACATTTTAATATAAATCAATTAGATATATAACTATCTTTTTGTATATTAATCAATATGAACATGAATATTTCAATTATTTCCATGCAATCCAATTTCTTACAAATCAATTCATTATATTTACCAATAATAATAAACCAAATAATTTCCCCCATATATTCCTCCAAAACAACTTAACCATTTCTGCTTTCAACACAATATTCAATTAATAGTATCTCAATTATTACAATTCCCTAGTTAAATAGAGCTTTTTTTCTTTTGTGTTTTAAAATCTTGAACTCTCCTCTTTTGCCCTAAATTTCCCATTGTTTGAACTTACCTTTTTTGGTGAGGAAAAAGAAAAGAAATCTGCCTCTCCTTAATTTTCCAACGTAACAGCCAACACCCTGCTTTACTTTCAATTTCGTTTTCAGCTTGATTTGCATAAGGAGAAAAAAAGTCTTCTCCAGCAATTTAGCTCTTTGCAGTAAGCAGCTGAACCCTGTGCAAAACAGCTGAGAGCAACTCAGCTGAGAGTCGGGAGGCCAATCTAATCAAAGGGCTAATTAGCCTATGCTGAAGCTGAAAGGAGTTGTTTTTTCTTGCTATTTGCTTGCAAGGAGTTAACTGCTGTGAGGCACAGGCCAAAGGTTGGGGGCCACTCTCCTTGTCACTTAGCGCCCCCCTGCTACCCCCTTTTGCCTCTAGTGCCCCCTGCCACCCCCTTTGCCTCTTACCGCCCCCCTAAGGCATGATACCGACCACTTTGGGAACCACTGGCTTAACTACTTAACTACGGTTCTACCAAAGTAGAATCCCACCACTGGGTCTACCCATTTATTTTTGCAGACACAGGTCTACTCATTTGTTTTCTTTTTCCACTGATCAGCTGTAGGGCGGCCCTTTGAAGCCCCGCGGCAAGAGTTTAAACAGGTTTTTTCCCTCTACCCATCAGCTGGGACTCAGGAGGCAGCAAGAGATTGGGAGTGGGGCCAAATAAAAGGTAAGAATAACGCGGGGTGGAGGGTGGGGGAGATGGGCGGGTGGGGGGGAGGAGAACCAGTTTGGTGACATCATATCGTCACTGCAACCAGCTCGTGGGAACTGGGCCGAACCGGGAGGAACCCACCACTGGACTGGAGACTAAAACATACGACGAAAGGTTGCAGGAACTGGGCATGGCTGGTCTAGTGAAGAGAAGGACCAGGGGAGACATGATAGCAGTCTTCCAATATTTGAGGGGCTGCCACAGAGAGGAAGGGGTCAAGCTGTTTTCCAAGGCACCTGGAGGCCAGACAAGGAATAATGGATGGAAACTGAACAAGGAGAGATTCAACGTGGAAATGAGGAGAAATTTTCTGACATTGAGAACAATCAACCCATGGAACAGAAATTGCCTTCAGAAGTTGTGGGAGCTTCGTCCCTGGAAGCTTTCAAGAAGAGACTGGACCTCAATCTGTCAGAAATGGTGCAGGGTCTGCTTGGACTAGATGACCTCCAAGGTCCCTTCCAACTCCGTTAATCTGTATCTATCTATACTATTCCAGACAAGTGGCTGTCCAGTCTCTTCTTAAAAGCCTCCAGTGATGGACCACCCACAATTTCTGAAGGGGAGACGTTCCATTCCTCACCATTAGGAAATTTCTCCTTAGTTCTAGGTTGTTTCTCTCCTTGATTAGTTTCCCTCCTTTGTTTCTTGTCTTGCTTTCTAGTTCTTTGGAAAATTGGTTGACCTCTTCTTCTCTGTGGCAGCCCCTTAAATTTTAGTACATTACAAAAGAGAAATTCAACTCCGGTTATAGTATAAATTAAGAAATCAAATTGAAACAGATTTGGGAAAGTGGAAAAATTTACAATTATCTTTAATGGGGAGAACAGTGTTAATCAAAATGAATGTATTGCCAAGATTGTTGTTTCTTTTTCAAACAATTCCAATAAAGTTGGAGAAAAAATACTTCGAAAGTTTGAATAAAATGATGTAAATACATATGGCAAGGGAAAAAAGTGAGAATTAACCTTAAATTGCTTCAAGACTGCAGGTTTAGAGGAGGATTCGGTCTATGAAATTGGGAACTGTATCATCAAGTGGCGATGTTAACATGGATTAAAGAATGGATCTTATTGAGAAATACAAAACTATTGACTTTGGAAGGACATGACCTACAACTAGGATGGCATGCTTTCTTATGGTATGGAAAAAATCGGATTCACGGATATTTCCAGAGACATTGTGTAAGGAATGGCTTGTTGGTAGTATGGGAAAGAGTGAAAGAAAAACATTATATGGAAGTACCAATGTGGCTTTCAACAATAGAAGCATTGAGACATCCAAATATGATTAAGATGGACAAGATTGTAAGATATAAAGACATTTTAACAGAGAAGGGAGAATGAAAACAGAAACAAGACTTAGAAAAACAAGGGATTGAGACTGACTGGTATACACGGCTGCAGATACAATCAAGATATGATAAAGACTTGAAACAATATGGTTTTAATTTGGGGGAATCAGAGTGGGATCAGATAATGATTGGAAAGGATGAAAAAATGATTAAAAGACTGTGTAATTATTTGTTGCAAATTAGATTGGAAGGTGATGAGGTAAAAGAGACAATGATAACATGGGCGAAAAATTTTGGATATGCAATAGAATTGGAGAAATGGCAACAACTATGGGAAGGGAATTATAAATTGACAATGGCAACTGCATATAAAGAAAATCTGTATAAAATGGTTTATAGGTACCTGGAGGCCGTGCGGATCTGGATGGGGAGGAATAGGCTCAGGCTCAACCCATCCAAGACCGAGTGGCTGTGGTTTCCGACATCCCGATATAGTCATTTGCGCCATCACTGACTATTGGGGGAGAAACATTGGACCCCACAGAGAGGGGTCACAACTTGGGCGTCCTCCTGGATTCACAGCTGTCTTTAGAAGGGCATTTGACAGCCGTGACCAGGAGGATTTTTCATCAGGTTCGCCTGATCCACCAGTTGCGTCCCTTTCTGGATCGGGACTCTCTACGCACAGTCACTCACACCCTCATCACTTCCTGCCTGGACTATTTTAACGCTCTCTACATGGGGCTCCCCTTGAGGAGCACCCGGAGGCTCCAACTAGCACAGAGTGTGGCCGCGCAAGTGGTAATGGGAGCGACGTGGCATTCCCATGTAACACCTCTCCTGTGCGAGCTGCACTGGCTCCCTGTGGTCTTCTGGGTGCGCATCAAGGTTTTGGTTACCACCTTTAAAGCGCTCCATGGCTTAGGACCTGGTTACTTACAGGACCGCCTACTACCACCAATAGCCTCCCACCAGCCGGTATGCTCTCATAGAGAGGGGCTCCTCCAGGTTCTGTCAGCCAAACAATGTCGATTGGCAGCCCCCAGGGGGAGAGCCTTCTCTGTGGGGGCACCTACTATCTGGAATGCGCTCCCCCCGGAGATATGGAGGATTCTGGATCTGCGCACCTTCCGCCGTGCTCTCAAGACTTTTTTATTTCACCAGGCGGGCCTGGCCTAATCTTTTTTCCCTCTTTTAATATGGAAATTTTAAATTGGTTTTAAATTATTGGGGTGTTTTAATTTGTTTGGGCCAAAGTGTTTAATTTGGTTTTATGCTACTTTTTAAATTTTGTATTCATGTATTTTATTATTTGGCTGTTCACCGCCCTGAGTTCTTCAGGAGTAGGACGGTATATAAATCAAATAAAAAAAAAAAAGGTGGCATATGCCAGCAGAAAGATTAGCAAGGATAAATCAGCCAAATGTTGGAAATGTTTGCATTTGCCGGGATCATACTATCATATGTGGTGATCATGTTTAGAAGCAAAAAATTATTGGTCTAGAATACAGAAATGGTTGGAAGAAATATTACATGAATCTATAGAATTAAAACCAGAGGGTTTTTTTATTTCATATTCTCCCAGAGAGATAGAGTAAAGAAGATGTATGTATTTAACTATAAATATAATAACAGCAGCAAGAATTGTGTTTGCACAAAATTGGAAGACAGAAAAAAATCCGTCACAAGGTGAAGTAATAAAAAAGATTTTTGACTGTGCAGAAATGAATAGATTAACTCTAAGAATAAGAGATAAAGATGAATCAGTATATTTCAAGGCATATATATGGTTAGAAAAGACATGAACATAAGAGGATAGATAAATGATTTAGATAATAGAAAGTTAAACGAAGGAAAGGATAAAAAAGAAATAGAAACTGAGATGACGCTAGAGTTAATGAAAAAGGGGGATGGGAGGGGGGAAAAGAAAGAAGATAATAAGTGTACAATTATGATGATAAATACTGGAAAGAAATTGAAAGAAAGTATATACTATTAGAATACAGGAATTGTTCAGATACCAAAGAAGGAGAATATTCCACAGCAAAGAAGGTAGAAAGGAGAGAGGAGGAGAGGGTAGGAAGAGGAGAGGGAGGGAGAGAAGAAAGGGAAAAGGAGAGGAAGGAAGGGGAGGGGATAGGAGTAGGAGAGAAGGTGAGTAGGGGGAAAAGAAGAGAGGGGTGGGGGAAAGGAAGGAGAAGTAGGATGAGGTAGGAGAGGAGGGAAGAGAAAGTAGGAGAGGAGAGGGAAAAGGAAGGGAAAGAGGAGGAGAAGAAGAAGGGTTGAGGGAAGAAAGGGTAGAAGACCAACTCCGAATGTAATTAAAGTGCCTTATTTTAATGCTTTCTTTAAGGAAAACATGTATATGTAGGATTAATTATGTATAAGAAAATGTACATTTTATATTATGTGTATAAGAAATAAAACTGAAAAACTTTCCCAATATTTTTTTTTTTGGTCCCTTGCTATTATTTCACCCCAGTCCTTTTCATTACACTAAATATACCCAATTCTTGCAACTGTTCCTCATAAGTTTTAGTCTCCAGGCCCTTAATCATCTTAGTTCCTCTTTTCTGCACTCTTTCCAGAGCCTCTCCATCTTTTTTATAATATGGAGACTAAAACTGGATGCACTTTTCCAAGTGTGGTCTTGCCAAGGCATTATAAAGCCGTACCGATACTTCATGTGATCTTGATTTTATCCCTCTGTTAACGCAGCCTAGGGCTGAATTAGCTTTTTTGGCTGCTGCCACATGTAGGGATGGAAGAATTAATTCAGGCAGAATGCAGCAAACTGCTTCCGTTTCTGGTGTCATGGATCTTCTTCCTGGATGATCTCATTCTGGCTCTGGTCTGTGTTATCTGACCTTCCTTCTGAGTGGGGGAACAGGGAGGAGGATTTTCCAATTAGAACGCTGTTGCTGTCCTGCCTTTTATCTGCCTGTGTAAAACTGTATAAAAAATAAAGCTCTCTGCGAGAGCGGGAGAGGCATCTTTGATCAGAGCAAATGCCTGGCCTCTGATTTTCTACAGGCACATATTGTTGGCTCATATTTAAGTGATTGTCCACTAGGACTCCAAGATCCCTCTCATAGTTACTGCTATGGAGCCAGGTTTCACCTCATCTGTAAGTGGACATTTGGTTTTTCTAGCCTAAGTGTAAAACATTAATTTTCTCTACAATGAATTTCATTTAGTTAAATAAGCCCAGGATTCAAGTCTATCTAGATCTATCTGGACCTTCAGCCTATCTTCTGGGATGTTGGCTATTCCTGCCACTTTAGTATTATGTGCAAATTTGTTGATTTCCCCATTTCTCCCCTCATCCAAATCATTCATGAAGGTGTTGAAGAGAACTGGGCCTAAAATGGGACTGCTTCAGAGGATAAAAGGACCACAGGCTGACTCTATATGGGGGTGATGCTATTTATCCCACACATTTTCAGCTTCTCGAGAAATAGGTTGTGGTTCCTTTGTCAAAGCCTTTCTGAAATCCAAGTACTGTATACTACATGCACTGCATTTCACTGGTCCACTTATTTAGCCAGTTTTGTCAAAAAACGAAATAACATTTATTTATGATCTGTTTTTTGATCCTGCATTAGTTGAAGTAAGTCATTCATATCTATACTGACTAACAAGGGTTCAAACTCCATTCCCTTCCCCTTGGTAAGCATAGATCCTTTTTCTTATGGCTCCATTGAGCCCAAACCTCCCTCTCAAACAAGGGCTTGGATCAGGGCTAACAGGCTGAGCTCCATTTTGAGGGCCATCCATTTTCTCCATCATATTTCTCTGTTTATTGAGTCAAATGCTGCACTAACATCTAGAAAGCAGCAAACCTTGTTTTCCCTCACTGATATACAGTAGATGAGATATTTCAAGACAAATTTGTTGCCAATGTTAAATTATTAACTTATCCGTTATTTCTTATAAATTCTATATAGCTTTTCACTCTACCTAAAATCTTCTGGTTCTTCTGCAAAGAATGCATTTTTCGGAAGTTTAACTAAGAGGATCATGGCATAAATGTTAGCCACAATATCTGCTAGTCTATTTGGACTATAATTGCTAGAGTAATTTTTATTCCACTTTTTAGATGGATAAAATGCTACTATTGCCAACTTCTATCCCAGTGGATAGGGCAGGCATTATTTATCTGTGAAAATGAAGATGTC
The DNA here is from genome assembly GCA_030761175.1 of Masticophis lateralis. NCBI lineage: Eukaryota > Metazoa > Chordata > Lepidosauria > Squamata > Colubridae > Masticophis > Masticophis lateralis. The sequence continues at coordinate 10,420,208 of JAUDYJ010000016.1, forward strand.
AGTAGATGCTCAACAACCAGGAATATTTTTTGATCTGTTAAATAGTTGGTAGAATGTCTTCTCCAGGGAATGTATTGCTTGCATTTCAGGCCTTTTATGATTAATCTCAACATGAACATAATGGGGTAAAATATTGAGAATATGGAGAAAAGCAGCTCTTGAATTCCATGGAGAAGACATGATTGCATCTATTGCTCACCCACCACCACCCACCCCTCACTTTACCAGAGGGAGAAAAACACTCACAAACCTGTGGGACTTTGTAGGTGCCTCCTAATGTTGACATCTGGATGGAGATCTCCCTCTTGGCTCCATCAAGAAGAGCCAGGAGGTTCTCCTTCCTTCCACAGCCGTAGTTGGGGACATTGGCTTCTCCAGTGGAGAGAATGTCCAGCAAGGCATCTGAAGTGCAGAAAGGGCTCCAATAGTTGTTATAGATGTTGTAGCCAAGTGTGAGATTGTGCAAGAGATGGGAATTCTTGTTGACCGTTTGAATGTTGAAAATGAATAGTAAGCCATATGAAAAATCAGAAATGTTCCTATTGTTAAAACATGTTGTTATAATCAACACCAACAACAAATACTTCTTTTAATATATAATCCTTCAGAAACCTACTGAGCCTTAAGACAACATTGATCCAAAACCAGTGATCAGTTACACAAATATGGAAATGGGCTGAGGTACAATAACTACAACTGATTCCACCACTACTTTAAGTAAATCCATTATTCAAGTGACAAACTAAGGATTGGACTGAGAGAGGAAAATAATCTGGAGTCCTTTCAAGTTTTTTTCAGACCCATTTTTAGGTGTGAGTCTCTTTCACAAAATCAGACTAAAGAGAGAAGCCATGGAAATCAAAATCATTCAGGAAATTAGACATATTCCCCAATATAGGAATAAATGAAAAATAAAAAAGAGAAAAGAAGGAGAGTGTTAAAATGGAGGGAGTGCAACTCCATCACCCTGAATGACTTACGGATCATGGAAAACAAACTGAAGAGAAGGAGCTACATTGAAAAGCAACTTTACATGCAATATTTCATTTCCACTGAAGACTAGACCAATGAGATGGTCTCCTGGTCTGTAGTAGCTCCATGGTTTTCCATCCTGGTTCTCCGAACTCAGTGGGCATTTCATTCTCAGCTTCCCAGAGACTGGATGGGACAAAAGCAGCACCAGAAGCAGAAGCAGGAGGCCCATAATTCATGGGGTGAATCAGTGAATCCCTTTTCTATTTCTAAAGAAGAATTAGAAGAATCAAAGGACTGTCAGAAGGTGAAATATGATTCAGTTGCTTTCCTTCTTCAAACACAGAGAAACACTCAGCTTCATCTGGAAAGGAGGGAGACGTAGATTCAGGAGCACAGACTCTGCCTGTCCCCAAACTCCATATTTCTCTGCCCAAAGTCTCTCCTGGAGGATTTGGCCAAAGAGCAGAGCTGAAACTTTTACCATAATTCTCCCTCTCAGGAGGGATCCCTGGATAATTCAAGTAGTTCTTGGATTCAAAGGTTGTTGGGAAATTCTCTGGAGGGAAATGAAAGGGAAATAATCTCCATGTGATTCATAATAACAGGGGCAGATATGGAATTAAATCTGTCATCTAGAATTGAGAGGTTTGGGGTCTCCATGCTTGAAAGTAGCCCCGGGGGAAATATATGGCACCTGTGGCTGAAGAAACAAATAAATCTGAGATTTGTTTGCATAGTGGTTAAAGAGAAAATCCCAGGGGCCAGTTAATGCCAGAGCCTGCCACAGATCTGAAATAGCTGCCAGCTGAGTTGGAACCAAAATTTACTTTATTTTGAAAGCTAATGCTCAAGGGCACTGCACAAAAGGGCTGATGCAATAGTGTGGTCAGACTCCAAGAACAAAATCAACTTTAATGAAAAAGTAGTTTTTGGAACTTTGCAGAGTTAAAAAAGATCTAACTGTCTCTGCTAACTGCATAGCTGTGGCTGAGGATTATGGGAAACCTGGAACTTGGCCTTGGAAAAAGACTCTTTAAAGCAAGCAGCGCCCATTATTTCTCCCAAGGCTTGGCAGGAGAGAGAGCTGAAGCCCACCCAGTGAGGGTAATAACCACATTTCCCTTTTAAATTTGGCTTCATAAACACCCAGCAACTCCAGTATTCTTAGGCCTGGCCTAACTGGGAATTCTGGAAACCAGCATCCAAAAGCATCTGTGAGGCTCCAAGCAGGAGAAAGAGCATCAGAGTCACCAGTTAATCTTCAGAACCAGGGGTGAAATGCTACTGGTTTGGACTGGTTCGGCTGAAATGGTAGTGGTGGCGGTGTGTGGTTTGGAGATGCAGTTGTGTGGTTTTAACCAGGAAGCAACCTGTTTTTGACCCTCTGTGCATGAGCAGAAGGCTTTGCACATGCGCAGAGGGACCAAGCATGCATGTGATGCATGCGTACGCCCAGCGCTCGCTTCCGAACCGGTAGGAAAGGTAAGTAGATTTCATCCCTGCTCTGAACACCCATGGAGAGATCTCTGCAAGCCTCTGTCAAGCTTTGTCCAGACATTGTGGGAAATCACAGACCCCCTCCATCCACAGAGATTCATTTCTGTCTCTCTCCCATTAGCCCAACTCTATTGCCCGAATGCCAAACCTGGAATGGGTTCAGACAATGGGCTAAACAATGTTTTACAGTGAGTTGCGGAAAACCCCGAAGCCAAAAGCAGAACCTATAAAACTTTTCCATCCTGTCTGCAGTCTGGCCTGTCTGCGTTGGCCATCATCGCATAGCTGGTTGCTGCTGAATCTAGAGGAGATCATACAACACCCTTAATCCAGGTTCATGAAGGAGAACTGCTACGTTGGCATAATGGGCCAACGAGGAAGAGAGCTTTCCGACGGCACCTGAGCTATCCAGACCAGATGGAGTGGGGGGCTCCCCCAGCTTCCCTCTCCCCCAGCACCCCTCCCTCACTAAGGAGGGGGGAGGACCTGCTGCTTACCTCTTGGCTCTGCAGGACCCCTGCCTCCCCCTCCGCACAGCACAGCCACCTGCAAAACTCTGTCTAAATTCACCCCGTTGGAGGCCGCTTGACCGGCAAGGAGGAAGCCAGGCGAAGGGAGGCCCCTCAGCCTCAGCCAGCTGGATGTGGAGATGGTCAGAGAGCCCCCAGGTGAAGCTGACCCAGAGATCTCAGCAAGGTTGCTCAGAAGTGGTTGCCATTGCCTCTTTCCCAGGGCTTGGAGAGAGTGGCTGGCCCAGAGTCTCCTAGCTGGCTTGGTGCCCAGGCAGGACTAGAACTCAGAGTCCCCTGGGATTTAACAACCACCACACCCAACTGACTCTGGTGAGATCCACGCAACCCACTTAACCCGGTCCCTTCCCCAATGGCCGCGTTCACATTTGCAACTTTTAACCGTGGTTTGTTTCCTGAGGCTGAACTTGTTGGCTGAGGAGTCGGTGGATTATGGGAACTCCAAAGGATCTTAATTCATTGGAGAGAAGCTGAACAAGAGGATACACAGGGAGTCCTCGACATACGACAGTTCATTTAGTGACCAAAGTTACAACAGCACTGAAAAATGTGAGTTATGACTTCCGGTGGCGCCTCCGTCGTTGTCGGTGGTCTCTTCATGACCGCCAGCCTCCCAGCGCGTTAAGAGCCACTGCACAGCAGGCAGGCGGCTCGAAAAACCCGCTCCTTAATTGAAGAAGTGGGGAGAGCTTCTGGGGGTGAGGTTGAGCCCCCTGAGCCGCCCCAGGATTTTTTTTTCCTGTCCTGGGGAAGGCTCAGGGCGATGGCTCCCTATCCACCCCCAGCGTATGCTCCACGCCGAGAGGGATCTCCGCTAATTAGCTAATTAGTGGAGCCAGACGTTGTGAGCAACACCACGATTGAATTGACAACTTAAACAAGCTGAACAAGGAAGAATGCAAGTAGAATGCAAGTATGAGTTTTTTTCTTATTGATTTTTTGGAGAAGGAGGGAAAGAAAAAGGAAGGAGAGGATGAAGAGTGAAAGTGTTTTTAAGATGGCGACCGGCTCTGCTTGAAGAAAAAATGAGAGCGGAGAGTGAAAGCAGAGCTTAGTGTCGAGAGATTTTAAAAGAAACATTTTGATACTGAAAAGAATTAAAGAAACAAAGGCTGATCTAAACAGATTTCTCCTTTTTTTATTGAAGTAAGAAGAATTTCTCTGGTCTTCTTGAAAAGTAAATAATAAGTCAGAAGTATGACTCCTAAACCTAAAGGAAGGGGGGGCTCCCCCATGAATCAGTTGAAGGAAAAAGCTGAAATGACTCATCTGCAGGGAATTGCAGAGTTGGACTTAAAAGATTTTATAACAAGGTCTTTAGTGAGTGTTGTTGACAAGATAAAAAGTTCACAGAAGAATCTTGAGGAGTTGGTTTCTGGGAAATATGACCAATTAAATCAAACTATTACCAAAGTAGTCTCGGATCTTTCAAGTGTGGTGGTTGAAATGGGGAAGAAAGTGACTGAGATTAGCAGTAAGTTTGACTCCCAGATGCAAGAAATACAAGAAAAATTTGGGGAAGCTGAGGCTCAAAATCAGAACATACAGAATGATGTCATCATGCTTCAAATTAAAACTATGGAATCAGCAATTAGATTAAGAGGTATAAGAGAAAACAAGAGAGAAAAGTTAAGAACAATTTGCGCAAAGGCTTTTGCAGAGTTATTAAAGCTAGAAGATGAGCTAATTCTTGGTTGTATAGAGAAAGTCTACAGAGTCAACTCACGTGTAGCTAAACAAAGGAATTTGCCTAGAGACGTTGTTGTTTACCTTACTGATAGAAGATTGAGAGATGATATCTTATAAAAGTCCTACTCTGCCAGAGTGCAGGTAGAAGGAATACAAATTAATATTTTTAAAGAGCTACCACCGAAGGTTCTAAAGGACAGAAAAGATTTTGCTTTTTTGGTTAAGGAATTGAAGAGAAGTAATATCCCATTTAGATGGGATTTACCAGTTGGTATAATTTTTAGATACCATGGTGTGAGACATTGTTTGAATACTATTGAAAAAGCGGAATATTTTTACAAAAATATCTTTAAGGGAGCCCCGGAACATGTTAAGAATAAAAAACAAGAAAGAGAGTCTGCAAAATGTAAACAGAAGGAAGAGGTTCAAAGAGTGTTAAAAGAAAAAGGAGCACTAGGTGGTTGTCCAGAGGATTCTATTATGGAATTTTCAGATGAGAAAATTGAGCATCCCAGTGACTCTAGAGGAGGAGTACCGGACCTTGAACTGCTGGAGCAAGACTTAAAAAATAATATTACAATTCGAGATGAACAGCAGCAGAGGCCCAGCACTCCTCAAGAAATGGGGGGTGATGCTAATCAACAGGAACTAGAAGTTAATGAGGAAACTCGACTGGAAACCGCTGATGACAAATTTAAGGAGTATCGTGAACTGTTTCAGATTATAACAGAAAGCATTGAAAGATGTGAAAATAGGTTATAAAACTCTTAAAGCTTATACTGAGTTGGATTTATGGATTATAAAAATTTTCTACAAAGTTTATTCTGAAGACTCAAGCTATTGTAGATAGCTGTTAAAATTTTTGAGATGTATAACAATTTTTTAAAAAAAAAAGTTCATCCTGAGTTGGATTGATATTAGACGTATAAAAATTTTACTGCAAAGTTTATCCTGAATTGGACTTAACATCCTGAGAAAGGTTAACAGATTGCTGTAACAGTAGCAGCGATCTGTGGTTACCCTATTATAGTTTTTCTTTGGAATTTATCATCTAGGAGAAGAGAATGGAAATGAAAACATCTTACAACCAGAAGGAATGAACTGCAAAGGGCGACAGGATTTGAAAGAGTTTTAAAGGAACATCTGGGAATGCAGTTTCTAGTTTTTTTTTTCTTTCAAAGTTTGAATTTTAGGAGGAGCTGCATTGGTTTTTTCTTTCTTTTAGGTGGTATAGTATAGGCTAGTTTAAATGATTCTACCTAGAGGAGTGAATACCTTCGTGGTTGGATATTATCTATATAAAGTCACTCGGGGGGTTTGTGTGAAGAGATGCTTTATTTTGCTGATGTGGGCAGATGGAAGATGAAGCTTATTGGAATTGGATTCATGTTGGAGAAAGAATATTTAACTTCAATCAAGACGAAGAGAAGATTGAAATTTGGATTATGGAGATAGAAAAATTTCTTTTTGGATATTATAACATTGTTAACTTTAGATAAATATTAATATTTATAGGTCTATTGTTATACTTTTTGGTTACAAGTATTGGGTTTCTTTTGTTTGTTTGTTCTTTTTTTCTTTCTTTCTTCTTTCGAAATTTCTTCAATTTAGAATTTGAATACATAATAATGTTTGCTTTTTTGTTATAAATTTTTTTGTTCTTTTAAAATTTGTAGCGGAAGTCAGGGGAGGGATGGGGAGGGAAGGGGTGGGGGTAGAGGGAGGTAGGGGGAGGGATTGGGAGGTGGGGGTTGGGGTGGGGGGGAAATGAAAAAAATTTGTATTGTAAAACTTTTTCAATTAAAAAAAAAGTGAGTTATGACCATTTTCCACAGTTACGACCTGTGCAGCATCCCCAGTATCACGTGATCAGAATCCAGATGTTTGGCCACTGATTCATGTTTATGACCGTTATGGCTGTGTCCCAGGGTCACGTGATCCCCTTTTGCGACCGTCTCATGAGCAAAGTCAATAGGGAAACCAGATTCACTTAACAACCAGGCTACTAATTTAAGAACTGCAGTGAGTCACTTAACGACTATGGCAAGAAAGGTCATAAAATGGGGCAAAACTCACTTAACAGATATCTCATTTAACGACAGAAATGTTGGGCCAGGGTCCTCACAGCCCCCCTAAGACAAACCAGAGGTCCACATGGAGCCTCCTCAAAGCCCATGAGAAACTCTGGATGACAACATCCCCCCCTCCTCCCCTCCTCCGGGGCCTCCCCTGGGACAACCTGAGACACTGGAGTGGGCTCATTCCTGACCAAGAAGGGGCTTCCTCCTCTCTGGGCAGAACCCGGCTTCGGTAAGACATGGCTGGGAACATCCTGGAGGAGAACAGAGTCTAATGGCACATCCACCTGGCATTGAAAAGCCACAGCTTGAACCCAGAGCCCCCCAGGATCTGGTCTGCAGGCCCTGAGAGCGGAATCTGAGGGACGTTGAGTGGGAGAACTTCCAAGTGGTGGACGTGGGATATGGGCCCCCCTCTCTTCTTCCCTGTCAGGATGGACCTGCCTGTCCCTTCAGTCCCCCCCCCCTCACTCAGCCCCCCAGTTCCCCCTTCTAAGCCAAGAGGTCCATATTAATGTCCTCTCACCCCCAGTGAAGACACAGAATCCCTGAACAATCGATCCAAGGAAAGCAGGAAGGAAGGAGTTCCAACAGCCCCTTCAAAGCCCTCGGAGGATTTTGGGTATAGAAAGTCTCAGCCTCAGAGATGGGAAGGTCAAAGGGGTCCCTCCCCCCCTCAGTACATCCCCACAACAGAGGAAGCCCCACCAGAGCTCCAAAAATCATGTCTCTATAAATCAGGTTGCACCAACCACCACACTGTGGGCCTCACCACCATCTTTGTAGATGATAAGATGGGTGGCCAATAAGTTGAATAATGAGAGAGAGAGAGAGAGAGAGAGAGAGAGAGAGAGAGAGAGAGGTGATAGATCTCAGCTGCAGACCTTACAGTCCATTCTTTATTTAATAAACTAAGAAAGGTCAAAATATAAAGAATCTTAGCGCATTATATGAACCTGGAAATGACAAGAAAAAATAAAAATAAAAACTTCCGTCCACTTTATAATTTTCTGCCTATTTATTCAACAATATTCTCCACAAGTTGTCACTTTCCTGCTTCTTAATGAGCTGTTATCCAAAATTTAATATTGCTAGTAAAAAATGGGAAATGAGCAATTTTAAAGTCAGCTGCCATGAGGATGGATATATGGGATTCTGATATAAAACAGAATTCCGAACAGGCCCCACTCTTAACATTGGGCAGAGTTGAAGGGCACTGATGGCCTCCTTGGCATTAGAAGACAGGCAAGACAAGAGTTCAATGGCATTGACTTCAATGGAGCCCTAAAAAGTTTAGGATCCCAAGAGGAGAAGTTGCTTTTCACTGTAATTATGACCATCTGGGCCTTTGAGACCTGTGATGCCATTTCTCCAGTTGTTGACATTGATGTGGACATCAGAATGAAGCCACATGCAAAGGCTCTTGCATCAGAAAAGGATAAATTCCCTGGGTCAAGCTCTCTGGGAACAAGCTTTGGCACAGGTAGAGGCTGTGCTCTTGATTGTACCTCTTCTCTCCTTTCCAGGTGAAGCTGACTGGTTCTCTGTTTATATCAGGAAAGTGACTGGCATTTCTGAGAGTCTTTGCATTTTCCCAACTGTTCCTATTCTTTGTGTTAGAAACAGGAAGTGGACTGATTCGCCTTACGAATGATGGACCTCCTGCTTCTGCTTCTGATGCTGCTGGTGTCCCATCCAGTCTCTGGGAAGCTGAGAATGAAGTGCCCTCTGAATTTGGAGCACCAGGATGGGAAAAGGCTATGGAGCTTTTACAGGCCAGGAGACCATCTCATTAGTATAGTCACAACGGCAAAAGAAATGTCACATATAAATTTGCCTTTCAATATGGCTCCTCCTGTTCAAACTAATTCGTAAGTCATTCAGGGTGATGGACTTGCATTCCCTCCATTTTCTAATTCTAACACTCTCCTTCTTATTATTTTACTTACTTTTATACTGCAGGTTCTGTCTAATTTCCTGAATGATTTTGATTTCCATGGCTTCCCTCTTTTGTCTAATTTTGTGGAAGAGACTGAAATCCAAAAATGGGGTTGATAAAAAAAAAATTGAAGGAAATGCAGATTATTTTCCTTTCCCAGTTCAATCCTGAGTTCATCCCTCGAATACAGAACTTTGTTTAAGTAGTGATTGAAATAATTGTAGTTCCCTCTCCTCAGCCCACTTCTATATTGGTGTAATTGTTCATTGGTTTTCAATCAATCTTGACCTAACGCTCAGTAGGCTTGTGGAGGATTATATATTAAAAAAGTATTTGTTGTTACTGTTGACTAAAATAACATGAACATTGTTTTACAATAGGGATCGTTATCCTATTCATAATGTCCTACAATTACTTTTCACCATTCAAGTGGTCAACAAGAATCCGCAGCTCCTGCACAACCTCACCCTTGGCTACAACATCCATGACAACTATTTGAACACATTTGGCACTTCAGATGCCTTGCTGGACATTCTCTCCACTGGGGAAGCCAATGTCCCCAACTACGGGTGTGGAAGGAAGGAGAACCTCCTGGCTCTTATTGATGGAGCTAGAAGGGGCATCTCCATCCAGATGTCAACATTAACAGACACCTACAAAGTCCCACAGGTTTGTGTGTGTTTTTCTCTATCTGATAAAGTGTGTGTGGTGGTGGTGGATGAGCAATAGATGCAATGTCTTCTGGAATTCATGAGGTGTTTTTCAGAATATTAGTGAACATGTCAACTATGTTTTAGTCTATTATGTTCATGTTCAAATTCATCATGAAAGGCCTGAAGAGCCATAAGGTCTCTGTAGAGGATATTCTACTCAATATCTGATTATTTTAAAAAAATAACCAGGTTTTGAGGTCCTCCTAAGTTAACATGTTCATTTTCACATATCAGTAATATCTGCCTTATCCATGTGGATTCACGTTGTCAATAGTACTGTCTATACCTATAAGAAATGGAATGAAAAGGTCTCTAGCAATTGCAGGCCAGTTACTCTAATCTAAGAGATCCTGCGGTAAATTTCCTCTTAGGTAAATTTGAGAGAGGGTAGAACAAAAGTCCCTTACTTGCAGAACAAGAAGGTTTTAGGCAGAGTTAAAAGGCATATAATTTTTTATAATAAATAATGCACAAATTAAGATTTGGCTTTAAATATCTAATCACAACATATGTCAGCTGGGTAAACCATGGCTGTTTGGCTTTACAGATGATAGTGCAGCTTTTGGCACAGTGAAAGGAGAAATATTTTGGGAGAAATTGATTGCCCTTAAAATGGAGCTCAGACTGTTGGCCCTGATCCAAGCCCTTTCTCCAGGTCCTTGTTTGAGAGGGAGGTTGGGGCTCAATGGAGCCATGAGAAGAAGGATCGAGGAAGAGGAGGGTGCATATTTGAACCCTTGTTCTTCAGTCTAGGTATTAATGACTTACCTGCTCTAATGAAGGATCCTGAAGTACATATGTCTATGGCAGGTGTCAGCAACCTGCGGCTCCGGAGCTGCATGTGGCTCTTTGGGCCCACTGCTGTGGCTCCTTGTCAGGTGATCCCACCACTGGCTGGCCCTGCCCCTCCCCCACATCACTCCTCGCCTGGCCTGAGAAGGTAAGGGCAACAGCGGGGGATGGAGAAGCGGCCAAGGCAGAGACAGAGAGATACAGAGAGAGGGGGAGAGCAGAGGGAGGGAGGGAGGGAGGGAGGGAGATGTCAAAAGGGTTTTGCTGTTTCCAGTGTTTTTTCTCTGCCCTAATGACCATGGCTAGTCACCATGTGACTGATGGAAGTGAGTGAGGTTGAGTTGGCCATGCCTACCCAGGTTTTGTGGCTCCTGGTGTTTTCCTTTCTGTGGGAAACAGGTCCAAATGGCTCTTTGAGTGTTTAACGTTGCAGACCCCTGGTCTATGGTAATAAATACATATCGAAACAACCTGATAATGTGACATTATTATCATATTCATAATTTGGATTGTGTAGGCTATTAAGAAAACCTGGTGCTTACTGTCATAGTAATTGTCTGATTATTAATAAATCAAATTGATGGTCTTTGGAAAGATGCCTATTTGATGGTAATCCAGGAGAGCAAGTAACGCCTTTCCTTACCTGGGTTAGTTTTCTCTGAGACCAAATCTTGGATCCCTCATTATCAAAGGAGTTCAGTTAGAGCCCAGACAAGAGCGAATCTAGAGCCAAGATTTTAAAAAAATCACAGCTCTCCATCCAGCTTCCTTATCCCCACTTATTAAAGAATATAAGGCCAAGGTAACCTTGGTAATAAGACCATGAAATCTTATATCAAGCTGATGTTTGGCATTTAATAAATGCCACTAATGGAAAAACTGAATCACAGCATCTGAGGAGAATCTTTGAGGTGGATAAAAAGACTTCAGCTGCTGCCCTCGGAGATGAATTGTGAATTTACATAATTTCTTCTTTGTATAAATTCAGGGTATATAATTATTTATTTAAAATTAAACCTATTAAAACTGGCAGTCTCCCAAAATAGTGCCTGTTAAAACAGAGACATTTGCAATGAAAGACTTCTTGAATTGTACAACTGACAATTTGTATTAGGAGTTGTGGATTTGTCAATAGCCAATATTTTGGAGTTGATCCAAATAACAGAGCATTCTTCTGTACCTTTTCAGATCAGTATTGAAATTTCTTCAGGGGCTCTGAGTGATAAAAGTCAATTCCCTTTTTTCCACCTGATGGAACCCAAAGAAGGATTCCACTATCCAGCAATTGTCCAACTGCTGCTCCATTTCAGATGGAACTTAATTGGCCTCTTTGCTTCAGACACAGAGAAGGGAGAATATTTCATGAGGACTTTCCCTCCTATGCTTGTTAGGAATGGAATTTGTGTGGTTATATCACGACGATTCTCAACAAGTGAACATGCAGCACCCCTCAGGGAGGCCCTCTCTAAGTGGAGACAAGTCAACGTCTTTATTCACTTCATAGAATTTGTTTCCCTTAGAGAAAGAATTCTTCCTTTCCATTTAGCACTTATGCGTTTGCCAGAACCCATTGAAGGGAAAGTCTGGATCATCACAAATTTTGGAGTGTACAATATAAAAAAGCACAGACTTCTCAAATACATCCATAGTTTTTGGAACTTTGCTTTTCTGGCAAAAGAAAGGCCAAAGGATGATGCCTTTGAACCCTATTTCTTTGTGGAAAATGGATCTGAAGGTCGGTATTTTCGTTGTTCTCTTTCAAAGAACGTCTTTTCTGTCAAAGGCCGCAAAAGATGCACCCAAATAGCCCCACTGGAGACCCAATGGAAAAGGAAGAGCTTCCAGATCCCAATTTACCTCCATGCTTACAGTATCATGAAGACTCTGGCCCAGGCCTTGAATGCTGCCTATTCCTCCAGAATGAGAAGGAGAAGGAAGAAGAGAGAAAAGATCTTGGGGGCTGTAAGGCTGCAGCCGTGGCAGGTATGGGGTCTCAATATGGATCCATTTATCTTGGTTCTTTTGGAGAAGGAATCCAGGGGAGAAGGAGGGGAACCATCTCAATGAAAAAGGTCAACAGATTTGGACCATCAAATTACTCATGTCTGACACTCTGGAATAACAGGGAGCAGATCTGAAGTTTATGGTTAACCTCTTTCAGTTGTTAGAGAAGTGTTGTATCTTCCCTCGTCCAACTGAGAGAGTTTGTAAATTGGAGAATCTGCTGTCATCATTTTCTCCTTGTCTTCTCTCAGGACCCATTTTCAGTTGCCGCCAAGTACGATATTTTCACAAATATGTATTTATTTATTTACAAATAACTCAAGATGGCAAATGGATCCAACATATCTTCCTCCTTCAATCAATCAGTTTTTATTACAGTCCCACACCAGCATTAGAAATAAAAGCATTTAAAACAGTACTAAAGAAAAATAAAAATAAAATAAAATCAATGGGCAGTTAGAGTTTGCGTACAGCAGAGCAGAATTGGGCCCCATTTAGAGAAACTACTCGGTGCTGATCTGATCATAATAGTTGCAAATAAAAGAGGTCCGTATTTCCCAGATATTTTATCGGGAGAGGCGTTATAAAGTGAATCCGTGAGACCTGATAGCAGATGCAGCCTAACAGGACATGAGCTACAGATTCTGTGGCCCCTTGTTGACAGGGACCCAGTCTCAGTTCATACACTATTTCTTTGTATCGGCCTTCTACGACTGCTGTGAGAATCGTGTTGCAGTGCGCTAAGGTTAATGCTCTTTGGATTTTTGACATATTATTCAATATAAATATTTCGCTGCTTTGAAAGGGGGAGTTTGGCTGCTCAAATAAACGTTCTTGGGAAGAGCAGCCTGATCTCTTTGGATTTCCAGATCTATGATCCCTTGTTTGAGTTCACTAAGTGCACCAACTCATCCCCCATCATGAAAAGCCCTTCCCTGGAGAAGCCCAGAGACCGGAGATTTTGTAAGATGGCCCTGAACTCCCCTGATTTAAAATTGTCTTCTGTAAGGAGAGAACTGAAACCTTAGGGGAAAAGAGAAGTTTTAAGCAAGGTGCAAAAATGTAAATCTACGCACCTGTTTTGATTTTGGCCAGTCCTGCCTCCCTCCTTAGGGCTACATTCGGAATGCAGGGCGCCACCTGAAATATGGCTCCTAGGGATTTGGATTCTCCCCTTTCCAGAGGAGTAAAAGAGGAGTAAGGTCCCAGGCTGAGCACCAAGGAGTAGTTGTGTTCATTTTCCCCACAACAGCAACAACCCTGTAAGGTAAGTTGGACTGAGAGAGAGTGACTGGCCCGAAATCACCCAACTGGTTTTCATGACCAAGGCCTTATTTGAACTCGCAGCCTCTTGCTTCATAGCCCAGTGCCTTAACCACCAGTCCAGGGGTCTTCAACCTTAAACACTCAAAGAGCCATTTGGACCCGTTTCCCACAGAAAAGAAAACACCAGGAGCCATAAAACCTGAATGGGCGTGGCCAACTCAATGTCACTCACTCTCTCCCAGTCACATGACCCCCTCCCCAGCCATGCCTACCCAGCCGATCATTAGGACAGAGAACCAGTTGTTAAAAAACACCTGGAACCACAAAACCCTTTTGACATCTAAAACAATGTCAAATGATGTCCCCCCTCCCTCTCTCTGTATATATCTCCCTCCCCCTCTCTCCCTCTCTCTGTATCTCTCTCCCCCTCCTTCTCCCCCTTTCCCCCTCTCTCCCTCCCTCCCTCTCTCTCCATGTATCTCTCTTCCCCCTCTTTCTGTATCTGTGTGTGTGTCTCTCTCTCCCCTCACTTTCTCTCTCCATGTATCTCTCTCCCCATCCTCCTTCTCCCGCTCTCTCTGTCTCTCCCCCTCCTCCTCTCTCTATCTCTGCCCCTTCTCTCTCTGTATCTCCCCCTTCTCCTCTCTCTATCTCTCTCTGCCCCTTCTCTCTCTGTATCTCCCCTCTCCTCCCCTCCCTTCCCTCTTTCCATGTATATCTCTCTCTCCCCTTCTCTCTGTATCTCTGTCTGCCTGTCTCCCTCCTCTCTCCTCCTCCTCTCTCTCTATACATCTCTCTCCCTCTCTCTCCTCCTCTCTTTATCACTCTCTCCCCCTTCTCTCTATGTAAGGTGCCTTTTGAGGTCTGGACTGATCACAAAAACCTTGAGGCCCTAAGGACCCCCAGGAAATTGTCCCCCAAGCAGGTCCATTGGGCTCAATACTTCAGGCACTTTAAATTCAAACTGTAGTACATACCGACAGGAAAAAACCTATTAGCCGACGACCACCTGACCTGGTCAAGATGGATTAACGGTACAGCTAAAGGCAGCGCTGTCCGCAGACCCTTGGCTCAATGACAACAAAGATGCCATAACCACGAGGGATGGACTGATGTGGAAAGGATCCAAATTGTACATCCCAGACAGCCTAAGACTTGAGATGCTCCAACACAGCCATGACTCTGAACTTGTGGGCCACTTTGGATTCCTGAAAGCCCTGCACCACACAAGAGACAATTTTGGTGGCCAAAAATGAAAGCAGAGGCAGAAGACTACATTAAAAGTTGTGCCACATGCGCAGCGATGAAGACAAGACCAGGCAAACTGCCAGGACTTCTTCCACAAGTGGCAAGCTACAGCAGACCTTGGGAGGAAAGTGCAGTGGATTTCATAGTCGAGCTCCCAGAAAGTGGGGGAAATACGGTAATTTGGACTGTTATTGATCTCTTTTCAAAGCAAGCCCATTTCACTGCACGCTCCAGACTACCATCCGCAAAGAAGCTAGCAAAACTATTCATCAAACACATCTACCGACTGCATGGAGCCCCCCACTGCATCATCTTGGATCGAGGAGCCCAATTCACAGCCAAGTTCTGGAGTGAGTTCCTGAGGTCCATGGGATACACACAAGGATTCAGTTTGACTTCCTATTCGAGCACGAATGGAGCTGTGGAACGCGTGAACGCCATGGTGGAACAATACATCAGATGCTATGTGGATTACCAGCAAGAGAACTGGGCAGACCTATTCTTGTTTGCAGAAGTGGCATACAACAATGCGGTGTGCAGTGGCACTGGACTCACTCCTTTTCAAGTCACCAGTGGCATGGAATTTGTCCTGATGCCGGAACTTCCTAGAGAACCCCTCTCCATCCGTGTCTTTAAGAGAATGGATGGAGTCACTAAAAAAGGGTGGGAGAATACAGAAAAGGCATCTCTCAAGCCACAGAGGAATTTAAAAAACAAGCAGACAAGCACCGCTCGCTTCAACCCCCCTTCTGAGTGGGAGAGAAGGTTTTCCTATCCACAAAACACATAAAGTTGAGACTGCTTAGCAAGAAATTGGGCCCCAAATTCCTAGGTCCTTCCCTATCGTGAAGATAATTAACCCGGTGACAGTCCAATTGAACCTCCCTCGCCTATTAGGGAAAATACATCCGGTATTTCATTGTAGCTTACTAAAACCTTTGGTTGGGTCTAGTCTAAGACCCCAAACCCGACCACCTCCTCCTCCCATGGTAGTACAAGGAGAGACCCATTATGAAGTCAAGAAAATATTAGATTCCAGACTATACAGAGGGCAATTACAATATCGGATACATTGGAAAGCCACTTGGGTCAAAGGCTGCAATGTAAAAGCAGACAGGCTAATTAAACAATTCCATGATAAATACCCGGACAAGCCAAAGGGTCCTCCAGGGGAGGAAGGGTGGTTAGACCGGATTAACTCCCGTTCTCATTATTCTCTTTTCAGGACCCGTATCTTTTCTGAGGGGAGGCCACCTGTCAGGCCTGGAAGCCATATTTTCCTGTGTGTCTTCGGGCTCCAGGCCTGCCGCAACCCTACCGTGGGAAGTTGGGAGGGGGAATAGCACAGAGGGAAGTAAGTTGTAGCCATAATAAAATTCTTTGTAGAAAGTCAAGGCCAAGGTGCCCGGCAGATGTGACAAGAAGAGGAGCCTGGGTAGCTCAGCAGACTAAAAGCATTGTGATTAAAGACCAGCTGTCGGCAATTACTGCAAGTTCAAATCTCCCCAGGCTCAAGGTTGACTCAGCCTTCCATCCTTTCTAAGGTAGGTAAAATGAGGACCCAGTTTGTGGGGGCAATAAGCTGAGTTTGTATAAATATAAATATACAAAAGTATGAAGGTTATTGCTTAATGCATTGTAAGCCGCCCTGAGTCTCCGGAGAAGGGCGGCATATAAATCAATTTTTTTAAAAAAGAGGAGGATATCCTCTTCTACGGACTGGGTATGATTGGAGACGTGGTGGACATGTGGGTGATGTGGGCAAGATCTTGGACTTTCTTTTGGGTGAGGAAAACCCGGAAGCTCTCAGATTTGGGTTTTCCCAGGTGTGCCAATATGACACCTTTAATACAAGTTAGCTTTGGGGAACTTCAAGCCTTGGAGTTTGATTTCATTGGGGGTGTTACTTGGCACCCCGACACTTAATTAGGGCTTATTTTGTGGTTGGGGCTTCTATTAGGTGCACACGTAAAATCATGCTAGGGCTTATTTTCAGGAGAGGGCTCATTTTTGTCAAGTAAGAGAACCATAGAAGAAAGATTCAAATGTGGGATAAGTAATGAAGTTTTGTGCTTTAAAAATTCATGGATGTTTCAATCTTAGTTTCATCCCTTTCTGGAGAAGAACGAGTTTTGCAATATTTCTGAGAGAAAAGTGTACTTGGACCAAAATGGAGAGATAACAGCAGACCTGGGCATTGATAGCTTGTTGGTTCTCCCCAAGGAGGATGGTGTGGAGGAGATTCTGGCATTTTTTGAAAGCCAGAGACTTATTATCAACCAAGATGCTCTTTCTCAACTAAAGTTGCTGAATAAGGTGGGTGCCTTTTCTCTGTTTTCCAAAGCCTGTGGACCCATTTCAAGTGAGCTCAGCCTAGTCCCCAAAGGTGGTTGACCATCCCTGAGAATTGAATCTGGGGAACAGAAACCAGATTGTTTTCTTAGACTGCTTGAGAGGCTCCATGAAGAGGAGAGGGATGTGTGTTATAAGGGCAGGAGGAACCCCCTGGTTGTCACTGAATGCTTAAATCTTTTCTCAGTTCCATCCCTCCAGATTTTATTAAGCAGAAAAATCCTTTATTGCAATATTAGATGCCAACAGCAAAAGGCAGGAACTAAAGGAAGAATCTGCCAGTAGTTATATCTCCTACGTCTGTTTGGAAGGAGTCAGGGATTTCATATTTGCCTCAATGAAGCCTAGAGACTATTTGGTTAGTTCACTTCTACCCAGTGGTGGGTTGCCCTTGGTTCGGGCCGGTTCACAAGAACCGGTAGTAAAACCGGTGGGAGGCTCCCACCACCACCCCGGATGTCATCATCAGCAATCTGTGCATTCGCAGAAGCAAGGCGGAATGCAAGCGAAGCGATCCCAATCCTGTTGCGAACCGGTGGTAAAGGTAAGTAGAAT
This sequence comes from Masticophis lateralis, assembly GCA_030761175.1. Classification (NCBI taxonomy): domain Eukaryota; kingdom Metazoa; phylum Chordata; class Lepidosauria; order Squamata; family Colubridae; genus Masticophis; species Masticophis lateralis. The sequence continues at coordinate 10,437,846 of JAUDYJ010000016.1, forward strand.
CCACCCCTGCTTCTACGTCCATTTTCCATGGATGGAGAGTTCTAACCTATTTTCTTTGGCATTCCTTTTCTTCTGCTCAGTCCCTGCCTCAGTCCAAATGTGTGGAAAGTTGTCATCCTGGATTTGTCAAGAGGGCTCGAGAAGGAGAGCCAGTTTGCTGCTACGACTGCATTCCTTGTCCGGAGGGGACTTTCTCCACACAGGAAGGTGAGTCACACTGAGGAAAATGGGAGGATTTGTGGAACTGGATCCATCCAGAACCTTTTCATGAAAGTGCAAGTTATAGATTGAAGCTCACCTGGTTTTTTTACTTTTAACCTGCACAATTTCTTATCTAAAAGGAAGTAAATCAACAAGACTTGGAAGGAGGGGCTGGGAAGAGATGGGAGGATGGGATGGCAGATTGGGCAAGCTTTACTAATAGCAGAGAAAATATTTCTTCTGCTTTATATTTATTTATTTATTTGTCAACCATATACAAGATAACAGGTATAGGTATAAACATGAACATGAACATAAACCAAGGAAGTAAGTACAGATAAATGGGGTCAGTAAGACAGGGACAGTAGGCATGTTGGTGCGCTTATGGACACCCTGTTTACAGACCTCTTAGGAACGGGGTGAGGTCCATGGTGGACAGTTTGAGGTTGAAGCTGTGAGGGTTTGAGGCTGTAACAATGGAATCGGGTAGAGCATTTCAGGCGTTGACCACTCTGTTGCTGAAGTCATATTTTCTGCAATCGAATTTGAAGTGGTTTACCTTGAGTTTGTATTGATTGTTTGCCCATGTACTATTGAGTTTGAAGCTGAAGAAGTCATTGACAGGTAAGATGTTGTAGCAGCCATTTTTGTGTACTATGCTTAGATCGGACTGCAGACGCGCATTTCAAGATTGTCCAAGCCTAGAATTTCAAGTCTGGTGGCATAAGGGATTCTATTGTGAACAGAGGAGTGGAGTACACTTCTTGTGAAATACCTCTGGACCCGCTCAATTGTGTTAATGTCTGATATACAGTGTGGATTCCAGGTGGATGAGTTGTATTCAAGAATTGGTCTGGCAAAGGTTTTGTATGTCCTACTTCTTCCACAGAAGAAGCTTAACAAGATTAGGTTAACAACTCTTAATGCCTTTTTGGCAATGGTGTTACAGTGAGCTCTGCAGCTTAGATTGTTTGAGACAAGTACTCCTAGGTCCTTGACATAATCTCAATCAGCAATACCAATGTTGCTTGAGCCGGATCCTCCATTAGATTAGGTACCAGACATTGGCTTAGGCCATCAGCATGGCCAGTTCCATGCCGGGTCAATGTATAAGTCGATAACTATATGCTGCTAAAAACTCTGTCCAACTCTGCATCATTCTTGGGGATAAGACCTGCGGTGTTTGCCAGTCCCCCACAATTAGTCTCAACAGTGGCTTATGATCTGTCACTAAATCAAATTTCCTTCTATAATTGTATTCCTGGAATCTCTTCATCCCAATGTCTCTTTGTCAAGATGGCTATAGTTCCTCTCTGCTGATGATAGCATCCTAGAAAAGAATGCTATTGGGGCCTCATGATTGTCTGGAAGGTGGTGACTTAAGACTCCCCTGACTCCAAACGGGGATGCATCACATGTCAGGACTAAGGTCAAGCATTCATTAAACTGAACTAGGACGCTATCTGAGGAAATTAATTTCTTCACCTCCACAAATGCAGCTGCTTCTCTGTGCCCCCATACCCATGGCACCTTTTTCCTCAACAGTAAATGTAGTAGTTTGGCAACAGATGCCTTTTTTCGCAAAAACACACAATAGAAATTGAGGAGCCCTAAGGCAGCCTGAAGTTCCATCTTATTCTTTGGTGTTGGCACAGCATGTATTGCTTGTACTTTCTCTTTGGTGGGGTGCAATCCAGATGCATCAAGCAGATATCCCAGGAACTCAATTTGATTTACTGCTACTTTACACTTTTCTTCCTTTACCTTTAGCCCAGCCTCTTGAAATCTTTGTAACACTAGATGTAGTCATTCAATTTTACTGGTAGCGGAGATGAGCACTTCATTAAAATAGGGAACAACCCCAGGGATGCCATATAACAAATGTTCCATCAAACCTTGAAACAACCCTGGGGCCATGCTTACCCCCAAACTGTAAGGGGTGGCAACGGAGTGCCCCCCAATGTGTTATGATGGTTTATGCTTCGGCAGTGGCATCATCCATGGGGAGCTTCTGATAAGCTTGGGCAAGATCTAACTTTGCAAAGATCTTGCCCCCCCCTCCCCAGTGAATGTAACAAATGCTGCACCACTGGTAATGGATAAGCATTCTGTTGAAGAGCCCTGTTATTCAAGTACATTTATAGTCTGCACAAATTCGGACCGACCCGTCTGATTTCACTGGCATCATGATAAATGTCTCCCACTTGGCGTGGTCCACCGGTTCCAGTAAGCCTTGCTGAATCAGTTTATCCAGTTGTTCAGCAACCTTGGGCTTTAAGGCAAATGGCACCCTCCTCGGTTTCATTCTTATGGGTGCCACCTTGGGGTCCAAGCTGAAGGATATTGGGGCACCCCTATATTCTCCCAACTTTCCATCAAACACATTTAATCAACTCTCTGACCATTTCTCCCAGGATTTTATGAACCCTGGTGATCTCTAACCCCAAAGCTGCAAACCAATCCAGTTCCAGGCAGTTAGACAGTGCACCTTCTACAATAACCAATTTAAATGGCCTGGAGAAGTCTTTATACCCTACATGGAACATTTCACCACCCTTAATAGGGATGTTATTTCCTTGATAGTCTCTCAAATCAATACGGCTACCCATAAGCTTCCGCTCAGCTCCTTGTGGCACCAATCTCTGTAAGGTCTGCCAGGATACGATGGTTCTTGCTGACCCCGTATCCACTTCCATCTGGCAGATGATCCTGCAATACAGATGGTAGTGTAAATTTTACTACTTCCCGGAATCCTGGTTTGATTGCTCACCCTCTCTGAATGACAGCCGTCCATATTAATAGTAAAACACTCAACCTCTGGGGTTCTTAGTCTCAGCGGGCCATGCTTCCCCCTCCCTATTATGAATTGAAGTCTGTCTTGTTTGGGGGGAAGGCAACATGGCACAGCAAACTTGTGCTAGGTGATCCTTCTTCCCACATCATCTACAAATGGTGTTTTTATGGTGACACGTAGATCTTGGGTGATTTCCACCACACCCTATATATGAGGAGGACAGCTTCCAATCCTCAGTCAATCTGCGATCCTTACTTGCGATCCTCAACTGATGGACATCATCATGATTTTCTTCCTCATCTTCAGTGCCCCCCTGTAATTCCACCTGTCCCCAATGGATGGTTGCCCTCCTTCTAGCTGCCAGATTTCTGTATCTCTTCTGTCAATCTATTTGATGATTCAGCAGCTTGCGCCTCCTCTACTACTGTCTGATGCATTAACGTTGGTTTTGCCAATAATCGTCTCTGTAACCGAACATCCTGAACTTCACAGACCAATCTGTCTCAAAGGGCTTCATCTAGGTAGCTAAATTCACAATAAATAGCTGCTTTCTGGAGGGTTCCCATGTAACAGCTGATAGACTCACCCTCCGCCTGGTTCCTATGGTAAAAAGCGTGTCTTCTAGCAATGCAAGATGGTTAGGGAGCATAATGCAATTAAGCAATTTGCTTAATAATATGTTCCAAGGAATCGTCTGAAGGGATTGGGGTGCAATGAGAGCACTTTTTCTCAAACACTTCTTTTCCACAAATGCTCAATAAAAGTGCTCGTTTACAATTGTCTGTGATATTTGTATAGTCAATAGAATAGAATAGAATAGAATAGAATAGAATAGAATAGAATAGAATAGAATAGAATAGAATAGAATAGAATAGAATAGAATAGAATAGAAAAGAATTTTTTTATTGGCCAAGTGTGATTGGACACACAAGGAATTTGTCTTGGTGCATATGCTCTCAGTCTACATAAAAGAAAAGATATGTTCATCAAGAATCATAAGATACAACACTTAATGATAGTCATAGGGTACAAATAAGCAATCAGGAAACAATCAATATCAATATAAATTGTAAGGATACAAACAACAAAGTTACAGTCATACAGTTATAAGTGGAAGGAGATGGGTGATGGGGATGATGAGAAGATTAATAGTAGTGCAGACTTAGTGAATAGTTTGACAGTGTTGAGGGAATTATTTGGTGTATAGCATCGTTTTGAGGATAGGAGTTGAAACAATTTATGTCCAGGATGTGAGGGGCCTGTAAATATTTTCATAGCCCTCTTTTTGACTCGTGCAGTATACAGGTCCTCAACGGAAGACAGGTTGGTAGCAATTGTTTTTTCTGCAGTTCCAATTATCGTCTGAAGTCGGTGTCTGTCTGGTTGGGTTGCAGAACCAAACCAGACAGTTATGGAGGTGCAGATGACAGACTCAATCATTCCTCTGTAGAACTGGATCAGCAGCTCCCTGGGCAGTTTGAGATTTCTGAGTTGGCACAGAAAGAACATTCTTTGTTGTGCTTTTTTGATGATGTTTTTGATGTTAGCTGTCCATTTTAGATCTTGCGATATGGTAGAACCTAGAAATTTGAAGGTCTCCACTGTTGATACTCTGTTGTCTAGTATTGTAAGAGGTGGAAGTATGGGAGGGTTTCTCCTAAAGTCTACCACCATTTCTACGGTTTTGAGTGTTTTCAGTTCCAGATTGTTCCGGTCGCACCACGAGGCTAGTTGTTCAACCTCCTGTCTGTATGTGGATTCATCATTGTCTCAAGTGAGTCTGATCACTGTCCTGTCATCTGCGAACTTCAGTAGTTTAACAGATGGATAGTTAGAGATGCAGTCATTGATATACAGAGAGAAGAGAAGTGGGGAAAGCACACAGCCTTGGAGGAGCCCTGTGCTAATTGTACAGGTATCTGATGCGATTCTGCTTAGCTTCACCTGCTGCTTCCTGTTTGTTAGGAAGCTTATGATCCACTTACAAGTGTGTTCAGGTGCCTCTAGCTGGTTTAGCTTAGAAGAGTGTCTGGAATGATGGTATTGAACGCTGAACTAAAGTCTACAAAGAGGATCCTTGCATAGGTCTTTGGAGATTCAAGATGTTGTAGGATATAGTGCAGAGCCATATTAACAGCATCATCTTTGATCTATTTGCTCAGTATGCAAATTGCAAGGGGTCTAACAGCAGATCCATAATGATTTTCAAGTGGGACAGCACTAGCCTTTCAAAGGTTTTCATGACTACAGATGTTAGAGGAACTGGTCTGTAGTCATTCAGTTCCTTGATGGTGGGCTTCTTCAACGCTGAGATGATAATAGAGCATTTGAAGCAAGAAGAAACAAGGCACATCTCCAGCGATTTATTGAAGATTCAGGTGAAAATGGGAGCCAATTGGTCAGCACAGACTTTTAAGCAAGAAGGAGTTATCTTATCTGGGCCTGGAGCTTTTCCTGGCTTTTGTCTGTGAAATAGGTCTTGCACTTCCTATTCTGTGATCACTAGGAGTTGTGAACCAGGGTGAAATGCTCCCAGTTCGGACCGGATCACCTGATCCGGTAGCGATGGCGACGGGTGGTTCAGAGAACCGGTAGCAAAAATCCTTGCCCCCCTCATACCCAACTGAGCTGCGCAATCATCAGAGGATTGGGGGTTTTTTAGTTTTTAAAAGCATTTTTACTACAACCTCTTCAGCAGAAAAAAATGCTTTTAAAAGTTAAAAAAAAAGCCTCTGATGATCGCGCAGCTCAGCTGGGATCATCAAAGGCTTTTTAAAGCTTTTAAGAGCTTCTGACAATCCTAGCTGAGTTGCCTGATTGGCAGAGGCTTTTTTTTCTTTGAAAAGCCTCTGACGATCCCAGCTGAGTTGCCTGATCTGCAGAGGGTTTTAAAAGAAAAAAAGCCTCTGCCGATCAGGCAACTCAGCTGGAATCGTCAGAGGCTTTTGAAAGCATTTTTTACAACCTCTTCGCTGAAGAGGTTGTAGAAAAAATGGTTTCAAAAGTTTAAAAAAAATGACCATGCCCACCCAGTCACATTACCGCCCCCCACAAGCCACATGACAGAACTGGTAGTAACAAATTTTAGATTTCACCACTGTTGTGAACCCAATGGGAGGGGGTCAGTTGTAGGAGGCTTGGCTGTTGTTGGTGTGTCTGAGATGGGGGTTATGGAGATAGGTGGCTGTAGTTTCCTTTCCTTTTCTTTCACACCTGCAGTAAAACACTCAGCTGCCAGTTGCTGGGAAGTTGCTTCAGCCTGGGAAGGAGATTTGCCGTAGCCAGTGATATTTTTAAGAGTTTTCCACGTTTGCTGGTTCATTGGTTGAGAACTGATTCTTTAGCTTTTCAGAGTAGCTTCTTTTTGCTGCTCTGGTCACCCTTGTTAATACATTTCTGGCCTGATTGTACAGCATTGTATCACCTTTTCTGTAGGTTTCCTCTTTGGAAAACGTAGCTGTGAACCAAGGTTTGTTGTTACTATATATTCGCAAGTTCCTGGTGGGTACACATAGGTCTTCACAGAAGCTGACATATGATATTACAGTCTCTGTGAGTTCATCTAAGTCTGCAAAGGTACTTTCAAAACATTCCAATCAGTGCAGTCACAGCAGGCCTGTAGCTTTAACTTTGCTTCCTCCGTCCAGGTCTTCACTGATTTAATTGTTGATTTTGTGGTTTTAAGTTTTTGCCTGTAAGCAGGTACAAGGTGAATCATGCAATGATCAGAGCGTCCCACAGCTGCTTGTGGTAAGGACCGATAAGCATCTTTTAGTGTTGTGTAGCAATGGTCTAAAGTATTCTTGCCTCTAGTGGGACAATTGACATACTGAAAGTATTTTGGTAGCTCTTTCCTCAAGTTTGCTTTGTTTAGATCTCCCAAAACAATGGCCAGTGAATCAGGATATTTGGCTTCAGCCTCCATAATTTGGTCAGCTAGAGTTCATAATACCTTGTTTACACTAGTTTGTGATGGGACATAAACAGCAATTAAAAGAAATGAGGAAAATTCACAAAAATAATATGGTTTGCAGTTGATAATTTTGTCACAGAATTTATATATTATAGTTATATCCTGAGACCAGCTGTTGTTGATATATAAGCATAGGCCTCCTCTCTTCTTTTTACCAGGTGTTTCTGCAATTCTGTCTGATTGTTGAATCTGAAACCCTGGGATATGCAGGCTGCTATCATCAGTTGATTCATTTAATCGGGTTTCAGAGAAGCATAATGTTAGATAGGTGGATTGAAGAGACTGGAGACGGGCTTCAGACAACAGCTCTTTATTCAGCAACTATTTACAATCCAGCAACTAGCCTCTCTGACAGCCAGCCCTTTTCTAGGGAGCTGTCAGGGAAACCAGCCAATCATGTTTAAGCATTCTTCCCTCTCAAACCAGAGGGAAAACTAACCTATCAATATCCAACACCCCTCTCCTTTTAGTTGGAGCAATCCACTTTACATAGATAGTCGCACAGGTAGGCGGGCCGCTTACTAGCTCTACTTGACCTGTGCGGTTCAGTTGGCATGGCGGCAGCAGGCTGAGAGGTTCTGCCTGCTGCTGCCTCTTGCTCTGCCCATGGAAAGTCCTGGAAACTTTTGGGCAGGGCCTTGGACTCTACAGGAACCGGTTCGCTGGAGGAGCATCGCTGGATTCCTGGTTCTTCAGGTGCGTTCTCTGGTTCCATTGGGCTTGAGTCTGCTAGGAAGGGATTAGAATTAAGTTCTTGTTGTTCAATTTCTAGACTTCCGTTGTTTGGACTGAGGCAGCTATGCAATTGGTCTATGTGCCGCCACCATTGGCGCCCATCGTTTAGCCTAACAATATACGATTTGGGGCCTGTGATTTTTTTCTATTTTGCCAGGTAGCCATAGGGGTCCTTCAGCAAAGTTTTGTGAGTAAACCAGGTCCCTGCAGATGGTGCAGTTCTGTATTTCTTTTGTTGTTTTGGGGGCATAATTTGGGTGCAGGTGGTCTAAGACTGATCAAAGCCTGTGACCCATCAAAAGCTCTGCTGGGCTTCTGCCTGTGACCACACTGGGTGTTATGTGTTGGTACAAGAGGAATTTGTCTACCCACTCTTGCCAATCACCTGGTGCCAACCTGCCCAACGCCTCCTTAGCAGATCTGACAGACCTTTCAGCCAGTCCGTTACTGGCTGGATGAAAAGGTGCAATCAGGGCATGGCATATTCCCAATTCCGCCAGGAACCCCTCAAATTGGCTGGCCATAAATTGTGGGCCATTGTCCAAAATGAGGACATCTGGCAGACTGTGAGTTGTGAATAGTTTGCGGAGTACTTTGATTACTGCGTCCACAGTAGTGGTGCCCATAAGGATGATTTCCATCCACTTGGAATAGGCATCCACGACCACTAAAGATGTTTGACCACCAAACAAAACTACGAGCCAGGGCTTTCCTCCGGACAATCCCCGGATGTCCCTCATGCAATGCATTTAGTACACAATACCTTAGACTTGGCGAAATAATTACCCGGTCCCCCCACAGTAAACAACCCCCTTGTGCTAATATTTCGTGCTGTCAAATTGCAAATGGCTTAAACGCTGTGCCAAACGGGCCCTTTGGCCATCCCCTTCAAAGCCAGTTCAAAAGCTTTTTGAACGTTGCATTTTTAGCTGAGTGCCTTGCCACAGTGGCAGTAGCAGTGGCAGTCACGAGGCCAGAGGCCAGGCAGTCAATAAGGAGAACAGGAATGCCCGGGGTCGGGTCATCCAGTAAGTCAGGCAGGGGACATCTGCTGAGAGCATCAGCCTGTCCCAAGGTCTTTCCAGGTCGGGGAATCAGTTTATAGCGGTACGCTATACAGCACTTATAGTAACAGTATTTATACAACACTTCTATGTATTGGCTCAGAGCCCAGCATTCCCTCCTTCATCGCCAATGGAATGTTGTAGGTGGGAACGGAGACGAGGAGCCAGACTTCCAGCAGCTATGTTTGTTTCCCACTACTTGTAGTTCCCTGCTGACAGCCCCTTTTTATTGGAAACTGTCAGCCTTTAACCTATAACTAAAATACGTCCCGCACTTGCGCAGCAGAAGGAAAAGCCTCTGCTCGCACTGCGTGGACGTAACTAAACACTGACATAACTAAACATAATTGGGGAGCACCGCTGTTCCCTCAATGATGAACACCACATCACTGCATCCATATTAACTTTTCTTTTCAACTTGGTCAATTAGGAAAGAAAGATCCCCGGCCCACGATTGAACAAAAGTAGACTTAGGTTCACCTCCTGGAAGGCTTCTTGCAACTAATTAATTATTGGGTTCTACCTGGGTTCCCCTTGAGGATCACTGAGAAGCTGCTGCTGGTCCAGAATGAGACGGTGTGGATCGTTATGTTACTTTTTCTTTTCAGTATCCATTCTGGATTATTTGCAGGACAAACATTTTCTGCCAGTGAGCTAGATTTCAAAAGGTGGTATCTTAAAATCCAGCATATTAAGAAGTGCCATGTGGGAGGCAGGACTCAGGATGTTTGCCTAAAAATATGATCTGATTCATTATTTACCTCTAATAATATAGGCTCCTATTAGGATTTTTCACATTAGACAGAAATAATTATCATCCTAGGACTTCCTCCTATTTCACACTTAGCTATATTTTTTTTTACATTTTAAGGGCAGAATTTTAAAGAAATATTGTTTTTTCCTTTACTCAGATACGGAAAAATGCACCAAGTGTCCAGATGATAAATATCCAAATAAGAACAGAGTCCAATGTATCCCCAAAGTTATAACCTTCCTGTCTTATGAAGAATATCTGGGCATCACCCTGGTCTCTTTTGCTCTACTTTTGTTCCTGAACACAGGGCTTGTTTTAATCATCTTCATAAAATACCGAGAAACGCCAATGGTCAAAGCCAACAACCGGGACCTCTCCTACATCCTCCTGGTCTCCCTCCTGCTTTGCTTCTTGTCTTCTTCTCTCTTCATTGGTCAACCAAGGAAAGCCACCTGCCTTCTCCGCCAAACGGTCTTCAGCATCATCTTCTCAGTTGCTGTTTCTTCTCTCTTGGCCAAAACCATCACGGTGGTGCTGGCCTTCCTGGCCACAAAACCAGGAAACCGAGTGAAGAGATGGTTGGGGAAGAGCTTGGCCAACTCCATCATCCTTTCTTCTTCTGCTGTGCAAGTTATCATCTGCTCCATCTGGTTGGGGGTTTCTGCCCCCTTCCCTGACTCTGACCTCCACTCCCAGCCTGGAGAGATCATCCTGCAATGCAACGAAGGGGCCGTTGTCATGTTCTACGTCACCCTCAGCTACATGGGCTTCCTGGCTGCCATCTGCTTCATGGTGGCTTTCCTGGCCAGGAACCTGCCTGGGGCCTTCAACGAAGCCAAGCTGATCACCTTCAGCATGCTGGTTTTCTGCAGTGTCTGGGTGACTTTTGTGCCCACCTACCTGAGCACCAAAGGGAAATACATGGTGGCTGTGCAGATCTTCTCCATCCTGGCCTCCAGTGCTGGTCTGCTGGGCTGCATCTTCATCCCCAAGTGCTACATTATCCTTCTGAGGCCAGATCTCAACACAAAGGAACAGCTCACAGCCAGAACAAATGTAAAAACATGAGATTTAACACCATTATGTTATTGGAAGAATTATTAAAGTTTCTTTTATTTGAAAGGAGATATTAATTCTTTCCATTTAGATAGTATGCAAGAGTCAAAGAAAATCATATCTATTTTTCAAAATAGAAAATTGTTGAATGACAATTTTCTCGCAGCTCCCTTTCCTTTCACCTCAATAATTTTTGCTAAAATTCAGAGGAATTTGCTTTCAGTAACAGCTACTAAATGTGACACCTTATAAAAAATAATGCTGGCCCTTGTTCCTACTGACAGCAGGTAAAAGTGTGTATGTGAGAGAGAGAGTGAGGAGGAAAAGAGGCCAGGAGGAAGCTATGGGAACCAAGCACCAGCCTGGTTGCTTGATCCTCTCCATGAGAATGTCAGAATGATGTGAAATGCCATGTTTGACCGGCTCTCAGCTGGGGAGGGAAATCTTCATCTCTCTTATATTGTTCTGTCTTGATTTACTGATAAAACCTCCTTTGCAGAAAGTGTTCAGCAGGACAGCTGTCTGGGGTTTCAGTTTGGGATTGTTTTTATTTTGGTATGTACTTCACACCAAAATTTTAAAAAGTAAATAAAGAAAGTGTGTAAAAAAATTTCCACTGTATGTATTTTTTCCTCAATTAGAGAAATAAAATAGTTTTCAGGCCCTTCAATTTTCCACTCTACAATTTCTACCTAGAGCATTTTCTCTGCTCCTCTTCCAAGCTTGGCTTGTCTGTGAAGGGCTGGAGAAGATGCCCAGAGAAAGGGGACCTGGAGACTCTCCCAAGGAGGAGGTTGAAGGGATTCAGTCTAAAGGCAGACGCATCAAAATCCCAGAGATCAAAGCAATCCGAAAGCTGCCCTCTTCAGAAAGGACTCCGTACAGTTGTCTTGGCTTCTGGGGATTTTTTAATTCCCCCTTCCCCCTCCCTTCCTCACCCCCACTCCCTCCCGTTCCTTCGGTCCATGGACTTTTCTTTCCTCACCACCTGCCACCAGGCATCCACAGCATATTTGTGACACTCTCTTACACAGCTCTTACACAGCAGAGCAAACCCCACCCAGCCAGGCTACCTCAAAACCAACCCAAAATACCCAGGAGCTGCCAATCATCCCCGTCCAGATGGAGGTCCCTGCTGGTGTTGAAGAGGAAGGGATCCAGCAGGACAGCCAGGCTGAGAAGTTTGTCAGAGGAAGGGAGGATCTCCGGGGACTGTAGGGCCCTTGTGAAGGGGTGTCTGCAGATCCCCAGAGCTGGAAGGTCTGGAGGGGAAAAACCGGGTCTTCCTCAACTCAAACAAAAGGTGGATTTGGCACCCACCCCCCACTGAATCTGGCAGCTGCCATCTTTTCTCTCCTCCCCAAGGCAGAGGAAACCCCTCCTTCTCCAGATGTTGCTGCCTACAGTTGTGGGACTGAAGAAGAGCCAAGTTGCCCAATCACCCCTCCACTCACCTGTAACTTCCCAATAAAGCCGACTTTGTGATGGGCTGTGGGGGGAGGTTCAGAAGCCCCCAAGCCTCAGCCCAGCCACCGTTGACAAAGGCAGAGGGGGAAGGAGGGAAAGAGGGGGCTCTGGCCTTGGGCACAGCTCCTCTTGCCCCTCCCTCCATTTGCTTCTCAGCCAGCAGCTGCTGGGCAGAAAGAGCACAGTGGGCGAGGAAAGACGGGTGGGGGTGGATGTTGGACGGGTTTCCTCCCAGGCCGGCTGCAGGATGGGGGAGGGTGGGCAGCCTGCGCCTCTTCCGTCCTCCAACCCAAACACCCCTCAGTCTCAGGAGACAGAGCAGAACGAGAAAGAGGGCGGAGGGTCCGGAGGCTGAAGCAGGGGGTGATGGATGAAGGGACGGGGAATGTCCGGTCCAAGGAAGAGAAGGGCTGCAGGGGATGGGACACCATTGGCCAATACTTGGGTGGCTCTCATGGAGAAGAGGGGCTCCGTTCATCCTCCGGAGCCCCTGAAGACAGGAAGAGAAGCAACCAACGGAGAGAAGCCCATTACCTTTCAATTCTGTTTATTCGGTTCGGTTCGGTTCTGTTCTGTTCGGTTCTGTTCTGTTCTGTTCTGTTCTGTTCTGTTCTGTTGTCAGATCCCTAAAAGTGATACTGCCAATCAATTGGGAGAAGGGGGAGACTTGGATTCGATTTACTAGCATTGCCTGTGTCAACAGATACTTTACAACCTGTATCCTGGTGCCAAAGAGCACTGAGGTCCTCTTAACATGGAGGAATGTTTATGATAGCCATGTGGGTTGTTTCACTTTAAAGTATTACGGTGGGAATGCATGTTTGTTCGGGTTCTCAGGGAAACTAGTAAAGAAACCATCTTCACACTTGTGCATTGGCTAAAATCAGCATTCTGACTTAAAGGGAGGGGTCTTTAATGCTTTAATCCTACTTGCCTTGCCTAAGGGTGTTCAGCTCTTTCTTTAACTGGGTTGCTATCACTTCTGCTTAATAAAAGGATCCTTGTTTCCTTCCTCGGCGGAAAGACAAGGAAGGGAAAAGAAAAAAAGAATAGGAGGAATAGGAGGGGGGGGTATTAGATTAAGAAAAAGGGGAAGAAATATAAACTATTAGATGGAAAACCACTATGAAACAATGCTTAAAAAGGATAAGCTATTTATTTATATGTTGTATGTTGTGTAAATGTCTAATTTGTGGTTTAATAAAATTTATTAAAAAAATTTTTTTTAAAGAAATACCATGTTTCAAGAGTCTTTACTTTCTTAAATTGGAAGGAAATTTGATTTCCATTCCACTCCATTTTCCATTATTCTATTCTGTTCTGTTGTATTCCATTCTGAATAAGGAGTATTAATTCAAGTAACAAACAAAAACGTAAACACCCAGCCTACAAAAGCAAGAGATTGGGGAGAATGGGGCTCCATCCTATGCAAGATGACCCCCAATCTCCCCCAAACTGCCAGGATCTGCTTAAGGACAGATGACAACCGACAGACCCGAAGAGGGCGGCCAATTTCCAGAGGACCCAGCGCCAAGCTCCATCCAGAGGCTCCCAGGTCAAAGGCAACTTTGGGGCTTCCATCCCAGTCTGGACTCAGGACCTCCTGCCTGTTTTTCCAGGGCACCTCAATTGGGGGAGCCCACCCTGGCTGCATGGGGTCTCTGGCTGCATTGGGCCCCTGTCTGCATTGGGCCCCTGTCTGCATTGGGCCCCTGTCTGCATTGGGCCCCCTCCCAAATGCCTGGGAAACTATGGAGGAGCTGATGCTTATTTCAATGAACTTGAGGTTCTCTTTATCTTTATCTTTATCTTTATTTGGATTTATATACCGCCCTTCTCCTTGCGGACTCAGGGCGGTGCACAGCCAATTAAAAAACAAACATACAAAAGTTAAAATTTCATAAAATAACAATACAAATGGCCATAGAATTAAAACTAACTTCATATTAAAATGGAACTCTAAAATGATAAAATACTATAGGAATCAGGCTAAGCCGGCGAGCTGAAAGAGATGGGTTTTTAGAGCCCGCCGGAAGGTCGGGAGGTCAGAGATTGTTCTTAACTCTGGAGGCAGATCATTCCAGAGGGTGGGTGCTGCCACAGAGAAGGCTCTCCCCCTGGGGGTCGCCAGCCGGCATTGTCTGGCTGATGGCACCCTGAGGAGGCCCACTCTGTGGGAGCGAACCGGCCGGTGGGAGGCAATTGGCGGCAGAAGGCGGTCCCATAAGTACCCTGGCCCTAAGCCATGGAGTGCTTTAAAGGTGGTTACCAACAACTTGAAACGCACCCGAAAGTCCACCGGCAGCCAATGCAGCTCGCGCAGGAGAGGTGTCACGTGGGAGCGTCCCGTCGCTCCCATAATCCCCCGCGCGGCCGCATTCTGCACCAGTTGGAGCCTCCGGGTGCATCCCAAGGGGAGCCCCATGTAGAGAGCATTACAGTAGTCCAGATGGGAAGTGACAAGAGCGTGAGTGACCGTGCGTAGGGAGTCCCGATCTAGAAAGGTTCGCAACTGGCGAATCAGGCGGACCTGATAAAAAGCCCCCCTTGCCACGGCCGTCGTATGATCCTCTAAAGACAGCCGTGAATCCAGGAGGACGCCCAAGTTGCGGACCCTTTCCGTGGGGGCCAATGACTCGCCCCCAATAACCAGTGATGGAGTCAGCTGGCTATATCGGGACGCCGGCAACCACAGCCACTCGGTCTTGGAGGGGTTGAGTCGAAGCCTGTTTTTCCCCATCCAGACCCGCACAGCTTCAAGGCACTGGGACATCACTTCCATGGCATCGTTGGGGTGGTCTGGGGTGGAAATGTACAGCTGAGTATCATCAGCGTACTGATGGAACTCCACCCCAAAACCACGGATGATCTCACCCAGCGGCTTCACATAAATGTTGAACAGGAGGGGCGAGAGGACCGACCCTTGTGGCACCCCACATACCAGGCGCCTCGGGGTCGACCGCTGCCCCCCTGTCAACACAGATTGCGACCGGTCGGAGAGGTAGGAGGAGAACCACCGTAAAACGGTACCCCCCACCCCCAGTCCCTCCAACCGGCGCAATATGATACCATGGTTGATGGTATCAAAAGCCGCTGAGAGGTCTAACAGCACCAGGATAGAGGAGTACCCCCTACCCCGGGCCCTCCAGAGATCATCCACCAACGCGACCAATGCCGTTTCGGTGCTGTACCCAGACCTGAAGCCGGACTGGAGCGGGTCTAAATAGACAGCTTCATCCAGGTACCGGGGGAGCTGCCACGCAACCACACTCTCAACAACCTTCGCCAGGAAGGGAAGGTTGGAGACAGGACGATAATTAGCTAAAACAGCTGGGTCCAGGGAGGGCTTCTTGAGGAGGGGCCTCACCGCCGCCTCCTTCAAGGCAGGCGGAAGGACACCCTCGCTCAAAGAAGCGTTTATAATCTCCTGGAGCCAGCCTCGTGTAACCTCCCGGGAGGCCAGCACCAACCAGGAGGGACACGGGTCCAATAAACATGTGGTAGCGTTCAATCTCCCCAGGATCCTGTCCACGTCCTCGGGAGCCACAGGATCGAACTCAGCCCAGATAACACTCTCAAGACCGGGCTCAGTCACCTCACCCGAACCAACCCAGTCGGCGGCCAACTCATCCCGAATCTGAGTTATTTTATCATCCAGATATTGAACAAAATCCTCAGCACGTCCCTGTAAGGGATCCTCCCGCGCTCCCGAATGAAGAAGGGAGCGGGTCACCCTAAACAGGGCGGCTGGGCGATTATCTGATGACGCGATAAGAGCGGCAAAGTAATTAGACTTAGCCGCTTTTATCGCCACGATGTAAGTCTTAATATGAGCTCTTACTAGTGTCAAGTCAGATTCGGAGCGGCTGGCCCTCCAACCACTCTCTAGGCGTCTTTTCCAGCGCTTCATCTCCCTCAGCTCCTCGGTAAACCAAGGGGCTAAGTGGGTTCGGCGCCGGGTCAGAGGCCGCAAAGGCACGACACGGTCCAAGGCCCCACTGGCCGCCCTATCCCAGGCAGCCACCAGGTCCTCAGCCGAATCGCGTGACAGTGTCTCAGGAAATGGCCCAAGCTATCAGGATCCATCAGGCGCCTGGGGCGGAACCACCTGGTCGGTTCCGCCTCCCTGCGGTGGGGTGCAGCGGTCAGAAAGTCGAGCCGGAGGAGCGAGTGGTCAGTCCATGACAAGGGTTCTAAGCCTATATCCCCAATATCAAGACCACTCAACCACTGTCCAGAGACAAAAACTAGATCCAGGGTGTGTCCACCAATGTGAGTTGGGCCCTGAATTACCTGGGTCAGGTCCATGGCTGTCATGGAAGCCATGAACTCCTGAGCTATCTCAGATGTTTCACCGATGGATGGCAGATTGAAATCCCCCATGACCATAAGCCTGGGGGTGCCAATCGCCACATCGGCTACAACATTGAGAAGCTCGGGCAGGGTCGTTGCCACGCGGCAGGGAGCCAGGTACGTGACTAACAAACCCATCTGCCCACCAGGACCCCACCTCACAAAGATGGACTCACACCCGGCTATCTGAGGTACAGTGGCCTCCCTCGGATCCAGACTTTCCTTAATAATGACCGCTACTCCCCCACCCCTGCCCTGAGCTCTCGGCTGGTGAAATGCAAGGAAACCTGGTGGGCACATCTCAACGAGGGGAACCCCACCCTCGTGGCCCAACCAGGTCTCAGTAATACCGGCCAGGTCCGCACCCCCCTCTTGAAGAAGGTCACAGATGAGGGGGGCCTTATTTACAATGGACCTGGCATTGCATAACAGCAACCGGAGCCTCGGGTCCTGAGACTCCGAACAACCTGGGGAACGGGAATAGCTCCGGGGACCGGGGCACGCGATCGCTCGAAGACAGCGAGTGCGTGCCCCCATCACATGATATGGTCCCCCGCTCACGCCATATCTGCCCCTCCCACACAATGTTTCTATAGCCCGACCCTCAACAGAGGGCTCTCTAGGAGCCCTCTTACCTCCAGAGTCCCCACCCCCCATAACACCCACTGCCAAGCCTGTCCTTCTCCCATTTGGGTTCTCCCCCAAACCCTCTCCCACCCCCACCCCGGAACCCCTTAAAATTCTTAAAAATGAATTTAAAAAACCCCTCAACCCCCTTTTTGCCACATGCCACCTCTCAGGGTCCCAAGACCCGTCATTAAGGTAGGCCCTTGATAGTATGGAGGGCCAGGCCTGCGAGAGGGGGGAATCTCGCAGGGCAAGAAGCGTGGACCTAGAGTACATCCAGAACAATAAAAACAGAGAGGACGATAAAAACATGGCTTCCGCAGTGATAAAACAATGTCCAGGAGCGGGCAAGTCGATCAGGAGGGTCTCGCTACCCTCCCACAGTAGCGATAGAGTCATTAAGTTCTGCCCAGTTCTGCTGGGGGGTGTCAAACCACCCTCTCACTGTGGTTCGTTGCAAAGGTCCAGTAAGTTGGAACAAGGCAGGGCCACTCTCTCACAGAGGCCCGGCCATACTGTCCTAAAAAATGCAACACCCCCTCAGGGTAGATAATATTAAGGAACCGGCTCCAAAAGTCCTCCGATGACTGCCATGGTCTCCAGTCCGGCCAGTCGACCAAATGGTCATAATAAGATAAGATAGTCACTCAGCATGATGGTCAAGCAGCAAGATAGTCAGTAAGTCAGGGAAGGTGGTCAGCAACTCCGGGAGCATACGGACAATATGTACAGGCGGAGGAGGGGCTGATGGATTCAGGGCCAAAATGAAATCCCCCCCCCCCGCAGGCTACTGACAAGTCCGCTGGCCTCTGCCAATGGCTCCGGCAATCCACTCTCTCCTCCTCCAGGCGCCCTGCTACTACCTCCTCCTCCAGGGCGCCTGGGCGCCAGCAGGCCTGGCTGCTGGCTGCCCTCTCGCCGCCGCCAGGCACCATCTCGTCCCGTCGCCGCCGCTGCTCACCGCCATTTCTCTCCTGCCACCATCTCTCGCGGCGCCTCACACTCCTTCTGGGCCAACACCGATTTCAACAGGACACGCTGGGGGCTAAACCCCCCCCCCAGCGCGCCGACCATATGTTCTGCTGGCTGGGCGGGGGGTTGCCGATGGTCTGCAACTCCCGCAGCGCCCCTAAAGCCGCCAGCTCCCACTCCTTCCAGGCCGACAGCTTCCAGGCCCACTCCTTCCAGGCCGACAGCGATTTCAAAAGGACACGCTGGGGCTAAACCCCCCCCCCCCAGCGCGCCAGCCATATGTTCTGCTGGCCGGGCGGGGGGTTGCTGATGGTCCGCAACCCCCGCAGCGCCCCTAAAGCCGCCAGCTCGCTGTTCCTGCCGCCGCTGCTCACCGCTCCTTGCCGCCGCTGCTCGCTACTACTCTCTTCTCTCATCCCCCAATTTCAAGTAGAAGTGAAAGACAAGCAGGTTAGCTCAGAAGGAACTCTAAACTTCTGGAATCCTCTTAGTGTGCAGAAGAAATCAAAATCTCTCATTCAACCCCCTGAACTAAGGATGGTCTTGCACAATTGTTCCTTCAGGAGTCAATCTGGGTTCTGGGGGGAGGAAATTCCGAAGGGCCACAGAGGGTGTTGAGGTCTATTGGAGGGAATGGGGAGCTCTGCAGGGGCCATAGATGACCCCCCCAAGGAATGCCCCCACCCCCACCCCTGGACCTCTTTCCATCTGTTGGGCACTTTCAGGGAAAGAGATTTTCCAGCTCTAGACCAAAAAGATTTTGAAATCTGATCTTCCCTCCAATTCTTCTACCGGACATCATCTCTTCTTCCCAGCTGCCCCAAACCTCCCACCTCAAAATCAATCTCAAAGGGAAATTGAGGGAAGCCAAAAGAAAAGAAATGGGCTAGAACTAGAGGACCCAGGATAGAGAGGAGAGGGAGGAGAGATGGTGGGTTGAGAGGGAGCTGAGAGATCCACTTGATCCCTTTGACACTCGACAGAGAGATCCAAAGATTATCTCCAGTGCCTGCAAGAAACTCCTGCAGTCTTTCCAGTTCAAGGATATATAGGCAGTTAAGCCTCCATTCCCTGTATTTACTCTTCCCTCCTTCCTCCTCTCTCTCTGTCTCTTTCTCCTTCCCTCCCCCTCTCTTCCCCCCTCCCCAAGTCATTTAGCTCATCTTTCCAAGATCTTTCACTCCCCATTTTTCCTTTTCCCTCCACAGACTTTGTCTGGGACTCTCCGGATGTCTCTTCCAGCTTCTGACTCTCCATCTTGAAAGACCCACAGTTGCTTGGGGGGATCTCTGAAGGGACACCCCCTCCCCATCTCTCCACAGCTGGATCCAAGATTTTGACGTCACACAAAAGGTCCTGAAACTTCTCGTGGTCTGATTGTGGACTGGGCTACATGAGGTCATCCATCAGGGCTCCCTCTGGGGGTCTGCCCAGCGTTTGAGGGGAAGCAACACAGGAGGAGCCCCCACCTCATTGAAGGAGCTGAGGAAGATCCTGGGAAGGAAGCAGATCTGAAAAGGGGATCCAGCAGGTCACTGGTCACCTACTAGACATTTAAAATTAAATTCAACAACCACAGAGATCCCAGTTCATCTTTCCTTGCCCACAATGACTTCTCCTCCACCTTTGGCCCTTTGCCTTTTTCAGCAGGAAGCCTCACTTCTGGAGGAAGCCCTGAGATGCCCTCACCCAGCCTGTGTTTTCTAAGAATGCTCCGGTAGCCCCAGAAGCCTTCGTGGAAATAAGCTTTGACAGAGACTGGCACTCTGCTTTTAAGCACCCCAAGTCTGGGTTACGTTTTTACTTTCCCTCTTTATACCACATCTGCTGGCAGAGACCTTGGGGGACGCCTGTCAAACTCTGGTTGCCCATCCCCATCTGAAAGGCAGAGGAATTGGAAGATGGAAGCAGGTAACACTAAGGAGACCTCAGCTTCTCCTTGACCTCTCTTCTGACCAAAATTTGGGAAGAGAAAGCTGGGAAGAGAAAACAATTCTTCATGGGCCACAATAAAGGTGATTAATGTCTTTAATCGATGCCAGTAAGTTTGTCTTCTTAAAACAGGGCATTTTCTCAGTGTTGCAGGAAGAACAATCTGGACTTCCTCCAATAACTCCTGTAAAACCTCTTTTTTATGATCCCAGATGGTTGTACTTGTGGGTCAGCCAGGAGTTCTGCCCCTTGTGCATTGCAGGAATTGGGGGAAAGGGCCCCAATGTTAAGCTTGTCCTGGAAAGAGGAGCCCAGGGGGTCTCTGGGGTCCCCTCCTCCCACCAGGGACTCTTCCTGCGTGCTGCATTGGAGGATGGAGGCAGAAAGCAGGTCAGGCTGGGAGAAATCCTCTCCATTCTGGAAACCTGCAGAGACCCGGCTGACTCCTTGCGCACAGACTGGGCCACCCCAAACCCCTCATCCTCAGGACGGTCTGGTAGACAGGAGAGAGGTGGGGTCCTCCCCCTCTGTTGAGAGCGGACTGTTCCATTTTAACTTAGGTGGCCTCTTTGACCCTCTTTCCAACCAGGGGTCTCCTCTGTCCAGAGGGTGGACTTTGCTCTCTCCAAAGACAGCAACAGGGTCCTTTCCCCAGTTCCAAGGAGGTTCCCCCCATTTGCCCTCTGATTCAGGGGACCCTGAGGGTGCAGATAAACCCCAGGTGGCCTCAAGGCCTCTCAGAGAGCCCACGGCTGACCTTCACAGTGCTAACCACCAAACGGCTGCAAGGAGGACAAATCCTTCCATTCCCCACCATTCAGTCAGAACCGAAGAAGCTTCTTGGGTGAGAAGTGAAATGTTTTCAGGGGGAAAAACCCAAGAAATTCCAGCTGTCTTTTGAAAAGCACCTTTGAGATGTGCGCTGAAGATGCCCCAAACAGGGATGGTGCTTTCGGAGTCCGTTCCGTGGCTGAACGAGGAGAAGTGGAAGAGCCTTTCTTTTAGCCTGCACCTCAGGTCTTGTGCATGAGGATCCCTTTGCAAATAGCAGGTGAACCTGTCAGGCCTGCTTGGGAGGAAGGAAGTTTCCGCCATGGGTGAAGGGTGTTATTTGATGGCCGTGTCCATGGGCACAGGTGGGGTGGAACCAAGGTGTGGATGGTCGCTTCTCGGAAAGCCCCACAGAAAATAACAGTTGGAAGGGACCTTGAGGTCTTCTAGTCCAACCCCCTGCTTAGGCAGGACCCCCTGGATTCCCCACTGCTGAGGGCCACTAAACGGTTAACCTTCCCTCCTGTGCTGAAAGGGGGGGGGGATTCCCAGGGAGGGAGGGGTCAAGGGTTGAGTAGAGGGAGAGGTGTTGTTTGACCTCTAGGTTACCTGGATACCTGGATTCTGTGGGAATTCTTTTCCGTTGATGGGTGGGGCCATGCAGGCTAAAGACTCAGAGAATCAGACTCACTAGAGAGAGAGAGACAGAGAGAGACCAAGAGAAGGACAGAGCAAGAAAGAAAAAGAGAGAGAGAGAGAGAGAGAGAGAGAGACTGAGACCAAGAGGTGAGCAAAACTTGGTTTCTGGTCTCAGGTATTTTTTTCTCCCTCGCTTGGGAGTTTGATCTTGGGATGGTTAGTCTTGGAGGGGAACCACCAGCCATTAAAACCAGAGATTGACTCTTTTTCCTCCATCCCTTTTCTCTTCCAGAAATGGATCCAAACGAACTGCTGCGGCCATCCCTTGACAGACCCCAGAATGTCCTTGGAGACCCCTGGAAAGTGACTTTGTCCTTGGGGTCTATGCATTGGTTGGCCTCTGCGTTTTCCTTCACCTGTGCAGGTAAGTTGCTCCTGATCAGGGGCATCACCACAACCTGGGGAGCCCTGGGGCACTGAAAGCCTCCCAAAATGTTGGTGGGAGTAAGAGGAAAAAGGATAGAGTCCCTCAGGGCTGGAAGGGACCTTGGAGGTCTTCTAGTCCAACCCCCAACCTTTTCTTTAAAATCTCCAGTAATGGAGCCCCCATTAAGAATAGGTTGATTATCGTTGTTAGAAAAAAATGTACCAGTTATATTTTATTCTTTTTTCTTCTTCAATCCCCAGAAAACGTTGCCTGCAAGTGTCACCAGAGCAACGAAGTGAAGATGTGGAGGCCGCCATCATCACAGTGGAACCGTACATACCGGAACGAATCAACCCCAACATCACCATCATTGATGAACGAAGGAGGATGTCAGACGCTCTACCTTGCTCAACAATGTGATGGTTGGTAAGTCTTTGAACTAATTTGCTTGCCAGTTTTTCTTTATTGTTCTATTTGAAAGATATTCTGTTATTGTTGTTGTTATTTAATCCTCAATGCCTTTTGTTTTGCATTTCTTGCTTTGGGGTTTTGGGTGGGGGTGGTTGGACTATGGAAGCCAACAGGAAAGAAAACTAGGAGCCTTTAACTCAGTTTTATTCATTGTTTTGTTTCTTGCTTACTGTTTCATGGTTATTAAAGTATTCAATCTCTGCTTCCAGGACAAGCAGCGGCCACGGCTGAGATGACAACCATCCCATTGTTGACCAGGGCTGAACGTCTGGCATCTTCTTTCATCAATGATGGTGATGTGGGAAGGGATGGATTCCGGTATGGAGGTTCCACAGGGATGGAGGCCGCCTCCTCATCTTCAGCTGGTGCTTCTAATGACACTTGCAGCCCTTCAACGCAGAGGCCAAACCAAGCATGGACCCCAAAGAGGAACAAGGTCACTTTCCAGGGTCTCCAAGGAACTTTGGGGGTTTCTGTCTGGATGGCTGCAGCAGTTCTGTGTATCTATGTAAATATGTATACATCTATATAACTAATATATAACTTTTTTCTCTTTCTTTTGTTTCTTTTTTCTTATTAATTAATTAATTAATTTTAAATTCAAGATTGCTCTCTGAATATTTCTTCTTTCAAGGGGAGGGAAGGGGAGGGGAAGGGAAGGGAAGGGGAAGGAGAGTTGGACAT